>JAXQQM020073405.1:0-94580 GCA_034641835.2 Pinus albicaulis
ATAATGCAAGCAAAAGAAACTAATCTAAATCTAATCTCAATTAGGTAGATGAAAATATAACCCAACTAAGAGAAAGTAATTAAATAATGAGGATTAAAATATGTCTAGATTTTAATTAATGTCAAACCAATGAAGAAATTCAATTAGCTCACATTTGTGAATACCAAAACACATTCTATTGAGACCATTTGACTGAAATAATAAATCAACAACACTCCAGAAGAAATTCACGAAAATGATATTGATTGACAAATCAGTGATCCAAGTGGATATTGGTGGCCACCCGCCTATTCCACTTGGGCCCCCACCATTGTCTCTTTCAATTTTTCAGTTTTGGCATAACTTACTATTTTTAGCAGTTTTTCGGGTCCTGAACTTCCGGAGCCGTTTTGAGGCCCTAAACGACGTTTTTTGGGTACTAAATTGATTGTGATTTTGATCATCAAAATCGTCACAAAAGTTGTAGCCCTCGGATAGAGCTTTCTAATGATGTATCATGTGTGTCAAACGGAGATAGTATGCCAAAGTTACGTCCCTGGGAAGTTGAAACACCAATTTACCCAAACGGGGCCCATAGTTTTGGCGCTTCATCTCCTAGGGTTAGGTTTTTGGATGTTTATAGTTCTCCATTGTTTCTCAATAATAAATAGGCCCTCGAGCCTCATTGTAACTCAGTTCAGAGGCCTGTAGCCACCACATCTCTTCTCAGAGATAGCTACCAACACCCTAGCTAGTTTTATTTCCATTCTGTCTGTAAGCAAATTTCAGTTCTTTGATATTAATGAAATGAAGTGTTATTTCCGCTGCATCTCTGTATTTATGGTTATGTGTTTATTCTGTTGCGTTCCTGCATAAATCTGGATCAGTGGTATCAGAGGGGTCTGCTTTTTCTCGATCCTTCTTTTCATGTCCCCAACGAGGTCGGGGTATAAGGAGCTAGGGCTTGATCTGGTGGAACCTTTGCAAGATCAGCCTCGCAAACCTCGACGGACGCCCATGGGGGACAAAAAGAAAGATGAGGGAGCAGGAGATCCTATCAAAATATTGCTCGAGGAGGCCCTCGAAAAACAAAGGAACGCAATGATGGATAGCTTTGCTCAGATCCTTCAACGGCTGCCCACCGGCGGCGCATCTGCATCCAGTAGCCACTCTGGAGTTGCGACTCCCTTTAAGGTACAAGTAAATTTTGACATTCCCATATTTGAGGGTCAAATAGACGCAGATGCCGTAGATAGATAGTTGAATCTATTAGAAGGATATTTCTCTGTTCATGACTTTTCAGACCGGGAGAAGATTATTTTTGCACTCCTCAAAGCTACCCCCCATGTTAAGGACTGGTGGGAAACCTACTGTGAGAACAAGGACCAGACGGAACCCTCTCTGTTCTTGGCCGTACCAACTTGGAATTCTTTTCGAGACGCCGTCAAGGAACAGTACTATCCCGTGGGGAGCTATGAGGGCAAGTACATACAATGGACCACGCTGCGACAACAAAGGGATCAAGATGTGCATGAGCTGACGAATCTGTTCCATACCCTGCGCACAAAGTTGGGTATCAAAGATTCAGAGAAACATTTGGTGCTAAAGTATCGCAGCTATCTGCACAGATACATTCAGGAGGAAATGGAGTTCCTCGAAATCTCCTCGCTTGGTACGGCATACCGGTATGCTGCCAAGATTGAGCAGAAATTCAAACAGAAGAAGCGAGACTTTGGATCTGCGAATAAAAAGCAAGGAAAAGGTGCTTCCAAACCGCAGAACAAAGGACAGAGCCAAGGCATGGCGGCTAAAGACAACCCGTCAAAGCCACAAGAAAAGAACAACACCATAAAGCCAAAGAAGGACACGGGAAAGTGGTGTGAGTTCCATAAAAGCTCCACTCACAACACAAGTGAGTGTCGGGCCAAGCAGTCGCTAGTGGCCGAGATGAGGGCTTCTGAGTCAGATGCATGCTCCGACTCCGAATCAGAACCTGAAAAGGGGAATGAAAAAGGGAAAAATATTATTGATGCGGAGCCCAACGCCACTGTTGCCACTACAAAGGTCCAGAAGGAGGAACCGGAAGATCCAGAGGAGGAGGAACGTCTCTTCCACTCCCAGATGTGGGTAAAGGGCTCCCGTGTACAGTTCATTGTCGACAATGGGAGCCAAAAGAACCTCATTTCAGCAGACGCCGTGAAGCGGTTGGGCTTGCCGACCACAGCTCACCCACATCCATACACCATCGGGTGGCTTCACCAAGGACGAGATCTCCGCGTCAGCCGGCAGTGTCGCCTTCCCTATAGCATTAAGCCCTTCACGGATGAGGTATTATGTGACGTTGCTCCTATTGATGTTTCTGATGTATTATTAGGACAACCATACTTGTGGAAGCGTCATGCTGTGTATGAGTCTCGACCTCGTGCTGTTATTGTTACTTTGGGAAATAAGTTGTACAGGATACCAGAGGTACCACCTCCTGCCACTATCTCTTTGGTTACTGCAAAACAATGCAATAAGCTCATTTCCCAAACCAGGAAATTCGTTTTCCTGATGATCCGCCCCCAAGGCAAGAAGAAGATTGTGGCTACGACCTCCAGACAGGGCTCCTCTGCACGACAACAGCAAATGGATAAGGTTGTGGAGGAGTACGGGGACATATTCACCTCACCCACAGGGGTTCCTCTGCACTGTCAGGTCAAGCACCCGATTGATCTGACCCCAGGTGCGCCGCTACCTAATGGACCGATCTATCGGCGCTATGTTCTGGAGAATGATGAAATCAAGAGGCAGATTCAGGAGCTGTTGCAGAAAGGTCACATCAGACCAAGTTCATCGCCCTGTGGGAGCCCGATCGTGTTGGTACAGAAGAAGGATGGGACGTGGAGACTCTGTATTGACTATCGGGCGATGAACAAGATCACTGTCCGGAATAGGTACCCAATCCCACGGATTGATGACCTTCTGGACCAACTCAAAGGTGCAAAATATTTCAGCAAGATCGACCTGAAGTCTGGGTATCACCAGGTACCAATTGAACCCTCCGATGTGTGGAAGACTGCCTTCAAAGCCAAGGAAGGCCTTTTCGAATGGCTGGTCATGCCTTTCGAGTTGACGAATGCTCCCGCCACCTTCATGAGGATGATGGATGACATCTTGCGGCCATTCACCAACTCATTTGTAGTGGTGTACTTGGATGACATTCTGATCTTCAGCCAGACTTGGGAAGAGCACCTTCACCACATCCGACAAGTCCTCCAAACACTGCAGCAACACAAGTTCTGTGCCAATCTGGAGAAGTGCACTTTTGGCATGACCTAGGTTCAATATCTGGGATACATTATTGATGAAAGGGGGGTGCATGTGAATCCAGCCAAGATCCAAGTCATTCGAGATTGGCCAGCCCCAACTACTATAATAGAGCTTCGCAGCTTTCTGGGTCTTGCTAATTTATACTAGAGGTTCGTGTTGGGATTCTCTCATATCACTTGGCCCTTGAGTCAAGTCACCAAGGGAGGAGCGAGAGAAAAATTCTTTTGGTCAGAACCTCAACAGAAGGCGTTCACAGAATTGAAAAATCACCTCTATTCTACTCTAGTGCTCACTTTAGCAGACTTGCAACAACCATTTGAGATTGAGACAGATGCCTCTGACTATGCTATTGGGGAAGTTCTTACTCAACAGGACATCCAGTGGCATATCACAGTGAGACATTGTCTGACACAGTTCGCAAGTATCCCACTTATGACAAAGAAATGTATTCCATTGTGCAAGCTTGTCTACAATGGAAGCATTACATTTTGGGGAAGGAAACAATCATCCACATAGACCACTGCCCCCTGCAGTTCATACAGACACAAGGGAAGTTGCAGAATAATCGCCATCAGAAGTGGTCCACATATCTGCAACAGTTTCATTTGAACATGAAGTACAAGAAGGGTAGCACCAATAATGTTGCAGACTGCCTTATCCGACCACCAATCGTGGCACTCACCACCGTGCTCAACTCCTGTGGGCATGAGACTTCTGATTGGCCGCTTCTCTATGAGAGTGACCCAGAATTCGGCCACAGTTACAAGGCACTCTTGGGGGGTACACAAGTTCCAAATTTTCACCTCCAAGATGCACTTTTATGTCACCTAGGACACCTTTTTGTTCCTTCAAGTGAGCGTGCCAAGATGATATGGGAAGCACACTACAGTCGAGTCACTAGGCATTTCGGGGTCAAGAAAACAGTAGCAATCCTGCAAAATTATTTCTATTGGCCGAACCTTTGAACGGATGTCAAGAAGCACATCAGATCCTGCACTGCTTGTGCCATTGCCAAACTGACCATCAAGAAGCAAGGCCTATATACTCCGCTACCTACCCCTAGTTGATCTGAAATTGTGAGAACAAAGTATTTCTCATATAGAGATTGACAGTAGGGGTCTTTTACGGGTTATTTCACCCTTACTAGAAAGGATGAAACCAAAAGCTTCTAGCCCACAAACTGGCTCTGCCTAAAGAAATAATTTTTAAACACTGAAATAGATCCGATCAATGAAATTATTTTTTTATGTGCAAAGTATTCATTAATCAAAATTTTATGTGTGAATAAGCAAGTTCAAGTATTCTGCAAATGAAGTAATGTGGTTTGAAGTTGAACTAATGAGTTTTTTTCACTGTATAAGTCTGCTTGGGAAAAGTGTACTTATCAAAAGTTACTATTTAATGTATCAGAATCTTAAATATAACAGCAAAAATGCACATCATAATAGTAAGAATTTTTTTAAGCAGTTCACCCCTCTCTTGGGCTACCTCTGCTGGGTCCAAAAGCCTCTAATTAGGCTTTTCCCTTTTACATTAATGCTCAAAATATGAATTACATAGTGTAGAAAGCCTCAAAAGGAAAAATAAGCTGCAAATTTAGAAACAGAAGGCTGAAATCAGTATAAATCGACTATTCATTCACCTCCAATGGATGAGTATAGTCCAACACAACTGATCTTTCATTAGGCCCTGATGGCTCCACAACCAAAATTGCCGGTAAAATCACTGATAGAGAACCCTGATGGATTTGCAACCCGTCCCAACAGCTCCAGAATGCTTCAATACCCCCAAATCAAAAAAAAAAATCATCCCCAATGGACTTCCCTGACCAAAGTTATGGCTAACTGAAGTTTTGCCCAGTTAGGGCTAAAAATCCTCCACTAATTGTGGAGTAACTGCAGATAAGGCCACTAATTTAGGAGTGGCGCCAAAACAGGCGGAGGCCGCCAAAATACCTACCGAAAAGGAGGTTAGCATTAAATGTTCAAGTGCGTGGCCACATGTTGAAACGGTAACATTAATTGTTATGTTAACCGTCGAAGTTCGTTGCGGCTTTAAATACTGTTTCGTTGGCACTATATAACACGTATTAATTTTGTGGTCCGTTGGTTATGCCGCTCTGTTTCCTCCGGCCCGACCCACATTCGAATCCTGCCGACCATAAACAAACTTTTGAACGCCATTTACATTGGATCTTGGGACCACGTGGCGGCCTCTGGGCTGGCCACACGGCGTCTGTTGATTGGCCACTTGTGGAATCGTAGAATATTTTTTGGAATATTCCATGAAATATTCCCAGAATATTCTGTGGAATATTATTTTTTTAATAAAAAATATTTTTTATAAAGTCAACTTTGGGCCATTTTTTAACTGAAATTGGCAAACTTTAAAGCTGAATATCTTCTTCATACAACGTCGATTTTCAGTGCCGTTCACGTCTATAGGATCGTTTTTTCGATTTCTTTCCAGTCGATCTGGTTTGGAACAATTCTGAGCAACTTCATTTTTGATCATTTTTCTACAAGGGACTTGATCTCCTGATCACACCTCCCAAATGGGAAGCTTTTGGATCCTCAAAAGCTTTCAATTACCTATTAAGAAGGTGAGGATATGGCCTCATCACCTGTTCCAACTCCATCTAGTTTGCTTTACTTGGTTTACTGCCTTTAAAACAAACCCTTAGATAATCAACATCTCCCCTCCTTGAAGTGCGTGTCCTTCTGTCAAGGATTGCATCTTCTTTCAAATCATCCAAAAATTCTGGCGAGAAATATTCTATGGATGGTAGCTGAACATGATTTTCAGAATCATCAATAAGAGGAGGTTCATACAAACGTAAATTTTCCACATTAACAACGGAATACATTTGCATGTATGAATGAAAATCTAGTTGAAAAGCATTATTTACAACTTGTTTAAGGATTTTGAATGGACCATAACGAATAGGCTTCAGCTTTTTACCTTCTCCTTGCATTCTATCCTTAATTATATGCAACCATACCTCATCTCCTTCTTGAAACTTGTGATCAATTCTATGTTTCTCTTGTCTTTCCTTGTACTTGCCTTAACTCTTTTCAAGATGTTCTTGAACTTGCTGATGAATGAGCTGAATTTTTTCAATGAACATGCGAGCTTTTTCAATGTCACTATGCCCATCAATGGCAATATCCTTCTCAAGAATGAAGTCTAATGATGACTTAGGCAAATATCCAAAACAAGCTTCAAATGGCGAAGTATTTGTAGAAGAGTGCTTGGCCCGGTTGTAAGCATGCTGAATGTAATGCAAATGCTCATCCCAAATCTTGGGATGCTTGCTGCAATACCCTCTCAAAATATGCACAATGGTTCTGTTCACTACCTCTATTTGGCCATTTTTTTGCGGATGGAAAGTAGTACTACTCTTCTTCAACTTGGTGTCCATCATCTTCCATAGATTAGACCAAAAATTCCCAACAAATCTGGAATCCCTGTCACTAACAATAGAAGTAGGAAAGCCATAATGAACCCATACATTTTGAAAATATAAATCAGCAGTTTGTTCAGCAGTTATAGTTTTCTTACATGGCATAAGAATACACATCTTGCTGAAACGATCAACTACTACGAAAAGATAATCATGTTGCTTTCTAGATAATGGTAATCCCCCAACAAAATCCATAGAAACACTTTCCCATGGTCTAGAAGGTACCGGTAATGGCGTATACAATCCAAGCTTCTTATTGCTAGGCTTTCTTGTAGCATATAATGAACAACCTCTAATGAAACGTGTAACACTATCTACCATGCGAGGCCAATAACAATACCTCTGCAGATGTGCCATCGTTTTGCTTACACCGAAATGACCAGCAATAAGAGAAGAATGAGCTTCTCTCATCATGCTTAATCTCTCTCCCTGTGGTATACATAACTTTCCCAAGTGAAACAACAAATTATTATGCAAATGATAATCATTCTCCTCAACATGATTCCCTTTACTCAAGTTAGCATACACCTCTTTAAAATCTTCATATGATGCATACTGTTCTATGTAGCTTTCATGCACAATAGAATCATTCTTAAGCAAAATACTAGCACTAATAATAGGCCTTGAAAGCATATCAGCAACTTTATTGAGAATTCCTTTCTTGTACCTTATTACCAAGTGAAATTGTTGTAGGAAACCCATCCATCTAAAATTTCATGACTGCTGCAATTTACTTTGCGACTGCAAATATTGTAATGGCTGATGGTCAGTATGCACAATTGTTTCTTTTCCCATCAAATAGTGCTTCCACTTTTTGACACATTGTACCAACGCATACAATTCCTTATCATATGTAGGATAATTCACAACAGCACCATTAAATGTCTCAGAATGAAAAGCGATAGGCTTACCATGCTGTAAGAGAACTGCACCCATGGCATAATCACTAGCATCTGTCTGAATCTCGAATGGCTGTCTCAAATCTGGTAATGCAAGAACCGAAGCTGAACTGATATTTTCTTTCAAAGATTAGAAAGCTTTTTGTTGCTTACTTCCCCATTTGAAATCACACTTCACACTTGTCACTGCATGCATAGGAGCTGCTATGGCAGAAAAGTTAGCAATAAACTTTCTCCAATACTCAGCTGCACCCAAAAAAATTCTTACCTCTATAATGGACATGGGATTAGGTCAATTCACAATAGCTTCTACTTTTCAAGGATCAATTTTCAAAGTGCCTCGACCTACTATGTGTCCCAAATAAACCAAATAAGTCTTTCCAAATTCACACTTTGACATCTTAAGAAATAACTGCTTTTTATTCAAAACATCAAGTACTTTACTGACATGCATGACATGATATTCTCTTGTCTTGCTGAAAATCAAGATGTCATCTAAGTAGACAATAGAAAAATCATCAAGAGAAGGACGTAAGACATCATCCATTACATGCATGAAAGTTGCAGGTGCATTGCATAAACCAAACGGCATCACAAGCCACTCAAAGAGTCCTTGTTTGGTTTTAAAAGTTGTCTTCCAAATGTCGCTTTCTTCAATTCTCACTTGATGATAACCACTTCTTAAGTCTAACTTAGTGAAATATCTTGCATCTTTCAGCTGATCTAACAAATCATCTATTATTGGAAGTGGGTAACGATTCTTTACCGTTATCTTTTTCAAAGCTCTAAAGTCAACACACATACGCCAAGTTCCATATTTATTCGGAATCAACACTATAGGTGACCCACATGGCGAAGTTCTTGGCCTTATGAAACCCTTGTCCAACAACTCTTTAATCTGCTTCTTTATTTCAGCATTCTCCATAACAGACATGCGATACATGCCTATGTTAGGAAGAGGACAATCTGGATGTAAATGGATTTCATGTTGAATCTCCCTTTAAGGAGGCAAACCTGTTGGTTCCTGAAACATCTGATGATGTGCATCAACTACATCATATAAATCAGATTTAAGCTTTGAATCACAATTTTCAAATGACTCATGATTCACATCAACCTTTGGCTTGACCATAAGAAGTACAAAACTCTTGTTTGAATTGATTAGCCTTTTTACCTATCCTGCATTTACCATTGCAACATTTGCCTTCTTGTGATGAGCTCTGAAAATAAAATCCTTGCCATCTTTGAAAAGATGATATTTGTTTTCATGGCGATAGAAGATCGCTTTCCTATCAAACAAGTAAATACTTCCCAAAAAAATTCCAGATATATCAAGCTGCACCACATCAAGTTCAACTATGTCAATAAAGTGTGCAGTTATTGCAAAGCGCAATATGCACTTCCTTGAGACTTGCAAGTTGGCGTCCTTGCATATCCACCCAAGTGGATAAGGCTTCAGATGTGGAATGATCTCAAGTTTAAGCTTCTTGACCAAGTCTTCAGATATGAGGTTAGCTTGTGACCCACTGTCAAATAGTGTGTCAATTTTGGTATGTTTTGAAACTACCCTCACATGGAATAGTTCAATTATTTCTTCTTCATTAGGAGCTTGTGTATGACAGTTTGAAGGACTAGCACTTTCTTGAGTTTCAATTTCCTTCCCTTTCAAACTTTTCAAATCCATGGCTGCAATTTTTTTGTCGTCACCTGAATCATCACCTAAATCTTGTGGTGTAGTTGTAGTAGCTGCATTTTTCTTCTTTCCCTTATTTTTGTTAAACTGGTTTATTTTTTCAGGATGAAGTTTCCAACAATTTTTCTCTTCATGGCCACTCTTTGAACAATGTTTACAAATGACCTTTTCACCGTCTTGTTTGATAGATGCATTTTTCTTGCCTTTTCCTTTGTTTTTCTCTTTGTTCTTTCCTTTGAAATTCTTGTTTCTACCCTCATCAAAAGTATTATTTCCTCTAGCTTCTAAATGTGTAGCCTGCACACAGACTTCATCTAAGCTGGTAGGGTTGAACATTAGGATAGTATGTTTAAGGTAACTGTGCAAACCTCCTATCTATTTCAACAAGGTGTCTTGAATTTGTAAGTCTACTCCAAGTAGAAGTTCTCTCCTTCTAAACTCTTGGGTATAATCTTGCACATTTTGACGCTTAAGTTTCCTAAAATTTTGCCAATTCATGATTTCTTTCCGAATATGAGAAAGAGGATAAAATTGTTTCTTAATAGCTGTAATAAACTCATTCCAAGTTAGAGTTATCTTACCATGCTTTTTAATTTCCTCCTTGGTCTTGGCTTCCCACCATACCAAAGCTGCTCCATCCATTCTCAAAGAGGCTAATTAGATTTTTGTGTCATCATCATGCAAATTCTAAATTCCTAGATAGACTTCCAGCTATCTAATCTAGTTATCCAATTTTTCTGCATTCACATCACCATTAAACATTGGCAACTCAAACTTCACATCAAGCTTTTAACAAAGGATTTTTAAGAGATGTTTTTGTTTTGTGTGACTGATTAACAGAAGTAGAAGAGGATGACAATGGAGATGGTGGATCACCATTTCCTCCATTCCCTTTCTTAGACTCATCTTTGTCTTTCTTCCCTCCTAAAGAATCTCCTTCTTCTTTTTGGTTTCTATACCCTTCTCCAGCAATCCTATCATTTCTCTCCTGGTATAGGATCCTAACCATCTCAGTCATGTCCAAGAAAGATTTTCTAAAGACTCTTTCTTCTTCCTTGGGATCCATTTCCTCATGTACTTCTCCTTCTCTGGAAGACATGTTTGTGGCTGATTCTAAGGCTATTGAGGATGAAATGGAAGGTGGATATAATGGCACTCTAGCCCTCCTTGGTTGGGGATTAACTTGTTCTCTAACCAATTGACCTTCCCCTCTTTTCAATTTCAGCCTAGCAAGCATCAAATTTTGCAGAATAACACAATCTTCTTGCACAAATTTCACAAAATCTTAAGCAAAACCTAGAGCTCTGATACCAATCTTATCTAAAATTGTGAGAACAAAGTATTTCTCATACAGAGATTTACAGTAGGGGGCTTTTACTGGTTATTTCACCTTTACTAGAAAGGATGAAACCAGAAGCTTCTAGCCCACAAACTGGCTCTGCCTAAAGAAATAAATTGTAAACAATGAAATAGATCCGATCAATGAAAGTATTTTTTTATGTGAAAAGTATTCATTAATCAAAATTTTATGTGTGAATAAGCAAGTTCAAGTATTCTGCAAATGAAGTAATGTGGTTTGAAGTTGAACTAATGAGTTTTGTTCACTGTATAAGTCTTCTTGGGAAAAGTGTACTTATGAAAAGTTACTGTTTAATGTAGCAGAATCTGAAATATAACAGCAAAAATGCACAGCATAATAGTAAGCATTTTTTTAAGCAGTTCACTCCTCTCTTGGGCTACCTTTGCTGGGTCCAAAAGCCTCTAATTAGGCTTTTCCCTTTTTCATTAATGCTCAAAATATGAATTACACTGTGTAGAAAGCCTCAAAAGTCAAAATAAGCTGCCAATTCAGAAACAGAAGGCTGAAATCAGTATAAATCGACTATTCATTCACCTCCAATGGATGAGTATAGTCCAACACAGCTGATCTTTCATTAGGCCCTGATGGCTCCACAACCAAAATTTCTGATAAAATCACTGATATAGTTCCCTGATGGCTTTGCAACCTATCCCAATAGCTCCAGAATGCTTCAATACCCCCAAATCAAAAAACAAATCGTCCCCAATGGACTTCCCTGGCCAAAGTTATGGCTAACTGAAGTTTTGCCCAGTTAGGGCTAAAAATCCTCCACTAATTGTGGAGTAACTACAGATAAGGCTACTAATTTAGGAGTGGCGCCAAAACAGGCGGAGGCCGCAAAAATACCCGCCGAAAAGGAGGTTAGAATTAAATGTTCAAGCACGTGGCCACATGTTGAAACGGTAACATTAATTGTTATGTTAACCGTCGGAGTTCGTTGTGGATTTAAATACCATTTCATTGGCACTATATAACACGTATTAATGTTGTGGTCAACTAGTTATGCCACTTCGTTTCCTCCGGCCCGACCCACGTTCGAATCCTGCCGACCATAAACAAACTTTTGAACGCCATTTACATTGGATCTTGGGACCACGTGGCGCCCGTTGATTGGCCACCTGTGGAATATTCTACAGAATATTCTGTGGAATATTCTTTTTTTAATAAAAAATATTTTTTATAAAGTCAACTTTGGGCCATTTTTTAACTAAAATTGGCATACTTTAAAACTGAATATCTTCTTCATACAGCGTCGGTTTTCAGTGTCGTTCATGTCTACAGGATTGTTTTTTCAAGCTCTTTCCAATCAATATGGTTCGGACCAATTGTGACCAACTTCATTTTTGAGCATTTTTCTACGAGGGACTTCATCTCCTGATCACTAGTCGACCTTGGGAATCCATCTCCATGGATTACATGTCGATCATGTCTTCTACTAAGCAAGGAAATAACTATGTTTTCATGGTCATCGACAGATTCTCGAAGATGGCCATCATGGAGGCCTGCAAGAAGAATATCACAGAAGAAGCCACTACTAAACTCTTTTTTGAATGAGTGTGGGTGCACTTTGGGATCCCACAATCTATCATATCAGATCGGGATAGCAGGTTCCTCAGCACATTTTGGTCCAGCCTCTGGTCAATGTTGGATACCAAGCTCACCAAGTCCACAGCTTTCCATCACCAAACAGATGGCCAGAGAGAGGTCGTCAACAGAATGCTTGTACACATTCCGTGCATGTACAATTCAAAGCATCCACGCACATGGGACGAGAGCCTCCCATATGTAAAAAATAGTTATAATTGGGCTCTCCACAGTTCAATCGGCCATAGCCCCTTTCAGGTGGGCTTGGGATTCCAGCCACTATGTCCTATTGACGTAGCCATACCATTTGCAGCTGCTCAGGCCGATTCAGCTCATGTCCAGTCTGAAGTTGAAAAAACAAGTAGCTTCATCAAGTGCGTTCAACACATCCTCCAATAGGTTCATGATATATTGGACAAATTTAATGCCAAGTACAAGAAACGCCATGATCAACACTGGGTGCCACACAACTTCCAGGTGGGTGACAAAGTATGGCTATATTTGTAAAAGGAGCGCCTCACTGGACCCCACCGAAAGCTTCGCTCGCTCCGATACGGGTCATACCCCATCACCAAGGATGTAGGGAATAATGCCTTCGAGCTCAGTATTCCACCATTCCTTAGTCTACACCCAGTCTTCAATGTGGATTGCCTTCATCCTTACTTCCCACCTCTATTGGACACCTCAAACATTGTAGAAAAACTCACACCAACAGAGTTAAACCCATACTGCATGGAACATGCCACCACAGATTGTATCAAGGACATGAAAATAAAGAGCACTCGCCAATAGAACATCCAACTATATCGGGTTGTCAAAGGTGGCCAACTCCTACACCAAGGCAAGTGGTTCACCAGGGACCAAGTTCAGTAGAAGTTTCCTCATCTCATGGAAGAACTCAACGCAATGGGGACCATTACTTCCTAAGGGGGGAGGAATGATCCAGGTGGATATTGGTGGCCAGCCACCTATTCCACTTGGGGCCCCACCATTGCCTCGTTTAGTTTTTTAGTTTCGACACAACTTACTATTTTTAGCAGTTTTTCGGGTCCTGAACTTTTGGAGCCATTTTGAGGCCCTAAACGATGTTTTTTGGGCATCGCGCCTCCAACAAATATCATTCCATTTTGGAATGGATATTCGTGGTGAAAGTTGTATTCCTCAAATATATCTTTCTAATGATGTATCATGTACGTCAAACGGAGATAGTATGTCAAAGTTACGTCCCTGGGAAGTTGAAACACCAATTTACCCAAACGAGGCCCATATTTTTGGCGCTTCATTTCCTGCTAAAATGAAAACTCTTCCCATCATGCATAATTCAAGACATAAAGAAAAACCCTCAATAATGTTCAGATCTGAAATTTTCTCTCCTCCCCATCTACAACTCTAAATTCCTATTATAGAAATGCTTTTAGAAGTCTGGAATTGCAGAGGAGAGTAGCCCCTTTTACATTTTGTAACCTGCAATTTATAATCCTTCAAAAATTATTTTTAGAAGAGAGTTTGTTGAAGAAAAATCTGCCCAATCCAATTTTATTTGCTCAAACATTCCAATCTTTAGTTGTTGGAGCTTTCTCATTGATTGAGATCTTTTTCTCCATATCCCTTCTATTGTTTTTCCTGTAAAAAATAAATTAATATGAATTAATATGCAACAATAAAATCAAAATATTATCTCTAACATTAAAAACAAATCCAATCAAATTCTATTTAAATAAATAAATAAAAAGGAAATTTGAGCTTCTTTTTGATGCTCATAACGATCTTAATTAACCAAGGATAATATTGATGCATGAATCTGCAATTAGAAAAGGCTTGGGCAAATGAAAATGAAGAAAACAAAACTCAGAAAATTGATTTTATTTTAGAAATTCGGAGCTTGATCTTCTGCCTGATTTTTGACCCAATAAATGACCAAATTTGTTAGTGAAACCTCCTCATAAATGTTCTCCTCGATTTTCTCTTCGCAATGAGTCATCCTGGGCCTCATTTGGCCAAGTAAAACTCAATCTATGAGTCTCCAAAGATGATAAGTCAAATCTGAAATAAATCTAGAAATTCTGTTGCTAGGCTAAAAAAAATCAGAATTTTAATTAAAAATGTAATCCTAAACTAGCCTACAATTAACTAATAATTAATTCTAATTTAATTCTTGATTATAGGCTAAAATAATTATTTAATAACCTATTTATTAATGAATATTAATGTAACTAACAAATATAAATAACTCTTTATAAACAAATTAATCTAAATTAATAATTAATTTAATTAAATTAATTATATTTTAGATATTAATTAATTTAATTAATCTAACATTAATTATTTTAAATATTTAATTATAAAACTAAACTAACACTTGTATTATATTAAAACTAACCTATTACAAACATTAATATATACTAATGCTAACTTTAAAAGTAATTTAAAACTATTCTAAACTAACCACTAATGTAAACTAAATCTTATACTGACGTTATGACTTTTATTTTAAACTAACACTACCTTTTAAACTAATATATACTAACCTACCATTAGAATACTAACTTAACATTATATTAACTTTAACCTAACACTAAAGCTCCACTACCACTAACTCTAACATTAACATTCCACTAACGTAGCCTTAATATATACTTCACCTAACATAACACTACGTACCAAAACTTAATGCTAACTTTTAAAATTAATTTAAAACCATACTAACTTATTTCAAACTAACGTTACACCTATTATATTAACTTACATACCTCTTAACTTAAAATAATTCTATGAATCTTACGTTATAAATCTTACTTACATCTTAACGCATCGCATGAAATGGGGTTGACTAATCGCATCGGATAAGCAAATCGCATCGCATGAAATGAGTTTAACTCATCGCATCAAGTTTAATCAACTCATCGCATCGCTCAAATGAACCTCATCACATCAAAAAAGTTATAACACACTCAATTGCATCGGAGGAAATCAATTCAATCGCATCGGAGGAAATCAATTCATCACATCGGAGTTTTTAAAAGGAGGCTCCGATGGATACTTATAATGTGATGTGTTTTATAAAAAAATTATTATCTTTTTTTGTCTTTTGTTTTTTATATATTTGTTTTTAATATAAAATTTTGATTTAATTAAATTAATTATATTAATTTAATTAATTTAAAATTGAATATTGAATATTAAATCTATTGTTAAACTAAAACTAACCTAATATTAAACTAATATAAAATTAAACTAACCTAATATTAAATTAAAACTAAACTAAAACTAACTTACCACCAACATACTAACACATTAACGTATCTATAATATTGTGATAACACTAACTTAATATTATGCTAACATCTAAAAAATAACATACTAATATGATGATAGTACTAAGTTTAACGATGCATACTTCAAATTAAACTATTTCCCTTATACTCACGTGTGAGTGAGTTGAAAGAGGCACGGGTCATCGCAATCGGAGATCGAAAGGGTGAGGGTCTTCGGAGGTTTTTAGAAATGCACCCGATGAAAACTTTCGATGCGATAAAAAAAAATCCGATGCGATGTTTTATTATATTTTTTATTTTTTATTTTTTTATATATCAAATTCTATTTAATTAAATTAATCATACAATAATTAATTTAATTAATTTTTTAATGTTAAAAATTAATTTTTTGTTTTTTTTTTTTAATTTTATTTTAGTGATGTTAAATTGGATTATGAAATAATGATTTGTTTATCTAAATTACGGCCACTTTCTCACTTTAATTTTTTTTTGAGATTAGTAATTTATTTAAAAAGAAAATGGAAAATTGGAATAAATGACTGAAATCTCGATGCTCTATAAGTTGGTTGTATGGAAAAAAATGTTAGTAATAACTAACTATGGGTTAATATTTAAACTAAATGCGTTATTGAACTAATTTAAAAAATAAAATATTGTACATTTTACGCATTTTCTAACCCAGACGACATAATTTATTAGACTTCAAAGGAGCGTTATTTACAAGATGGTTGACAAAATGAGACGAAACAAGTGTCAACAGGAAGCTTATAAAAAATCGATTTCAACCAAGAAATCAAAACAAGAATCTAAAGAAAATGAAAAATTAACAAAATCGTAAGATAATTGAAAAAAATCCTGAAAGGTGTTTAGCCAAAAATTTTATAGAAAGGGTCCCCATTATTTGATGTGAACAAGTTAAAAATGGGGGGTTGTTGTACTGTACAACAGATCTCTATAGCCAAGTACACTAACCAAGAATATGCATTCACTTCTCTAGTCAAACCAAAATTATCCACCGGGTTAGGACAAACATAGCTATAATTAGATCCAGGATCAATCAAAATAGAAATAACTTGATGACAAAACTTACCATCCATCTCAATGATAGATTCCTGATGGTATGCCTGCCTATTCTCCAATGTTGCATAGATCCTTGGGATACTATGTCCAACATATCCCACTACCTGTGCCTCCTGTGAACTATATATCTGTGGCCTACTAACTTGATGTTGTGGAAAACCTCCCCTACAATGATCTTTGCCACAATTCTAAAACTGTATAGCCCTCTAGCCTTCATCCTTATTCTTCTCCTCATATCAAAATCCCTATCCCTATCGTATCCATTGAGATTATTAGGTGGCGAAACATTCTCCTTCTTACATGTATCCTAAGGCCTTGCTCACTTCTTGTCCCATTTTCCTTTATTTTTATCATTACCTTTCTAATCTGGAGTTGCCTCTGATCCATGCTTTGATTGCTCATAACACTGCTTGAGTTTCCAGATGGCCTCCTCCAGTGACCTAGGCTCATAAAACTCAATCCTATCTCTCAATGTTATCAGCAACCCACTAATAAATCTAGGAATCTTGGCATTCTTCTCCTTTCGATAACGCACATATCTAAGTAACTCTAGGAACCTACTAGTATACTCATCATATGTTATGGAACCCATATTCAGCTCATAAAACTCCTTTATCGTGTCGTCATAGTATTTTTCTGATAGATAATTCTTCCAGAATAACCTATCCAACTCACTCCAAGTCAAATCCTCCTCATAAATATATCTGATGTTTTTCACATTTCCCACCAAATATTTTCTCTACTTATGAGGTTGAATGTAGCTATTTTGACTTTCATGTTCTCCTAGTAATAATGAAACTTGAAAAGCTTCTTCATACCAAACAACCATGCGTTTGCATCTTGTGGTTTCTTCATATCTCTATCAAATGTAGGTATTTTTTCCTTCTTAAACTCATCCGACAAATATCCCCTATCACTCCTCCTGTAATGATGATAATGATGACCATCATGATGCCTATGAGAACCAGAACTAGAATGAAATCCATGTCTATCACCCCTCCTAGCCAGATTCTCTAAAAATATTCCATCTCTAATCGTGTCATCTATCTCCGAGCTGTGACCAGCGGGAGACCTACCGCCACATGATCCATTATTCCCATCCTCTTTTCCATAGATAAAGTGGCCCTTATATCTGCAACACTCACGAAATTTGAAGGATGGATGCATTAACCTCTGCTTTCTTTTCCTATGCCTATATGAGTGTGTCATTGTCTGACCTGCAACTCCTTATTTATTCCTTTAAAATTCTTAGTGTGTCTACCAAGTGAGATGAATTTCCAACACCATGCTGCTCATTTGACTCATAGGGATAATATTTATAGTCTACCATCTTGCTATTCATCTTTGATTTCTTCTTACAAGGTGAAATATGTCAACTAAACCATATCATAAATAACCAATGCACCTTAGCATAATCCGAGAAGGATATCTCATCTAAAATATTAACCAATCAACGTAATACATGTATAGATATAATCATAAAAACATATCAAATCGCAACACATGGTATATTAGTGCATAATTATCATTCTAGTTGGATTCGAGTCATCAATGCATAATCATACCAAATACATACCATGACCTAATGCATGAAAACCTCAACCATACCAATGCAAACTTGACCACATGTATGCATCTGACATGTATAACCAAACATGAATGACCAATGAAATTTAAACATATAACATCACGTAAGAAAACATACATGGACAACACTGCAACATAACTAATATGAAACCTAGCATAAACAAGAAATGCATGTACACCATGTAGAAAAATGTAAGAAAGTGTGCACACACAATACATAAACAGGAACCAGACATAACGAGTCATACACTCACGAAAACATGATGAAAACAACACCATTAGCCATTCCATAGTGACACCACTACCACCATGGCCAGCACAAGACAAATGCAACAAGAAAATGCACCCTAGGTATGAGAAACACATATGAAACCAACAAAAATCATGACCAACCCACCTCCCATCAAGTCCAAGGGTTGAGCCATGCTCTGATACCACTCTTTGATACCATCTTCTCACATCTACCCAAGTGACCGACCAACCGGGGTAAACATGTGACGAGAGGCTACTATGATCAGAGTCAACCTCCTAGGAAACCTTAAGGAACTATAATCAACTGAAAATATTCATACAAACCTTGTACATCAATAATAACATCCCAAGGAACCCACCCAATAATTCAAGCATTATGCCCCTAGGTCCCACTACCCTTTCTATCTTTTAGGCCGCTAGATGCATGCACATGCATGCAAGACAACGTCTATGAGTCCATGATTATTGGAATTTTGGCTTATGCATGCATCCATAGCCTCATAAAAATTGGCTTGTAGGCATGTGCATGCGTCTAGAGGACCAAAAACTAGAAAGGCCAATGGGACCTAGGGGCATAATTCCTGAATGGTTGGGTGGGCTCCTGGGGATATTATTGTTGATTTACAAGGTCTGTATAAATATTTTCCATCGTTCCCACTTCGTTAAGGTCACCTAGGAGGTTGAGTATGATCATAGTAGCCTCTCGTCACATGTTTGACCCAGTTGGGCAATTACTTGGGTAGATGTGGGAAGAGGTTGTTACAATTACACCATTTTTTTCTTTTCTCAAGTTTTATTACACCATTTAAAAAACATAATCTATTTTTTTCACAATTTTATCATGCTATTAAGTGTCCATAAGGTTTGTTTTTTAAACAAATTTTCGGTCATTAGTTCATACACAGAAAAACTAAAATTTAGTTTCCGAAATAGTTCAGATGTGCATTTATTTCTACAAGCTTCTATGTGGTTTGGGCGATTGAATCTTCCTAAGCATCACTATTGAAAATATCATAGTTGGGAAGAAGCCCTATAAAAAATCTAAAACTAAACATTTTCCTTACCCAAATGTTTCCCTTCAAATACTAAATTTCTCTAGAAGATCGAAATTCATACCTCTAAAATTTTAAAATATAATTACTAATACACAACAAACATTTTCGACCTTCAAAACGATCAAAAAATTAGGCTATACAATTCATTCATTGATTTTTCACATCTTAATTCTTATATGGCACTAGCATATTTGGCCCAATTTCCCATGACTAAAAATGTCTCTATTGTGACACATAGACATCCCAAGGGGGACATTTTAAGGTTGGGAAAAATTTCGTTTTTTGTACCATCGCATATGCGACACTTATAATAACTGTCGGTAGAGCAACACTAGAAATGACACGTGTCTTCATTTAGTCAATTTGAATCACATTTTTTATTGTTGCTATTCTGACATCATGTGGAGGCGTCAATATTATGACACCGATGCCTTACCAGAATGCGTCGCAATACTAATGGTCTATCGTCACACACTTCCGACTCTATTAATTTTCCAGCAATGGAAAAAACTGTTGGAAGTGCCATGACAATCATCGCTATTCTGAAAATTGGCATAACATTGTTGCAATAGCTGGGTCAAATTAGTGATGGAAAAAATTGTCAAAATTGACACCAGAGTCGTCTCTATTCCAAAACTTGGCGTAAAATTTTTGTGATGATTGGGCCATACCATCAACGGAAACAACCTTCGAAAGTGACACCACTGTCATCGCTAATCAGAAACTTAGCATAACATTGTTGCGATGGTTGGGCCATACCAGCGATGTAAAAAAGGATCAAAAGTGCCACCATAGTAGTCATTGTTCTAATACTAGGCATAAAATTTGCAACGGTTGGGCCATACCAGTGAAAGAAACAACCCTTGGTAGTGCCAGCTTATCCATCGCTAGTCCAGCGCTAGTCTTATCGATGTTTGGGTCATACCAGTGATGGAAACAACTATCAAATTTGTGACGCAACTCCTAGAAATTATTTTTGGGGGTAGACGTAACCCTGAGATGATCATCCACTCTAAGAAGGAACTCAAATTTGGCTTATGTCATGATAACATTAGTTTATAAAGGATAAACGAAGATGTACGACCTCCCAAGTGAGCTAGGATGCAAGACAACTGGCTCAACTATCCTGCATCCTAGCTTAGCTCGCTTGGGAGGTCGTTGATCTTTGTTTCTCATTTATCAACTATTGGCATTATGCCAGAAGCGAAAGTTGAGTTCCTTTCTAAAGTGGATGATCATCTTAGGCTTACTTCTTCCCCTATGGAGCTATCTCCTGTAGGAATTTGGTACATTTTTTATAATATCAAGGGAATGTTCATTTAACAAAACTACCTTTTAATAGCCCTTTGTGTGAATTATTTCTAGTTTAAATATTGCACGCAACCTTGAAAAAATTAGGGGTAGATTTGCTTTACACTGCAACTTTTACATGAAAACAACACTAAACATATGTATAAATTAAAAAATAGTTCATTGAGTTTGCTAAAAACCACATCCAAGGGGATGCCTTAATAAGTACTATTTGGTTTCTGTGTTAGGAATATCATCTAAATCAATATGTCACAAATTGCATTCTTTAGTAGATATGTTTATTTTACTTTAAGAGAATAAATTAGTATAGGAGGGTGTTTTTCCATATATGCAACTAGTTTTTATTGCTCATGATGCAAGAGGATTTGTACCTACGTTGCCAAGTCATTCAACATCCATAATTATCTATACAATAAATACAAGTAATATTTGTAGTATTTTTTACTCTAAGATTCATTCTTATGATAATGGTAGAAAATATGTTGACAATGTCAAAACATACTTGAATAAACTCCTTTTCATTTCAAGAACAATTTACTGGAGTCGCCTGAACTTGGAACAAACCTCCCATGATCTGAAAGAGTAGCAACTAAGTCAACTGTGACTTTTTTGCTTCTATGTTGGATCGAGGGAAGTTTTATCTAATATTAAATTGATCCAACAAATTATTCTTTACTAAATAGGGCCAACCACGTGAAGGTGGAAACTCTTATGACCCCTCCCCCCCCTTCACATCAACCTCAATTCCCCAATGCCCAATCTATATTTCATTTTTTACGAACATGAACACAAAAAAAATGTTCAATAACTAATTAAAAAACAATGCAACAAAAAGTATGTAAGAAAACATTGAAAGTGTATGGCATAAAAATAGTATTATAAATGAGTTTTTATATAATGCAAAAAAAATTCCAAGTATGGTATGTCATTCATCATCTGTCTTATAATAATACAATATTTTACATAATAATTTTTTTTTTTGTTTCTTCCTATTTCTAAAGCCCCTAACTACATCATCAACATCATTGTCCTATACTTGTGTTTGGTGCCTTTCCCGCATAGCTGACCTAGTCGGGTTCTCACGATGTCTTGTCTCATGCACTAACGGGGCATCGCCTGCAAAAAAAAATAATATTAAATTTAAATTAGTAGTTTTTAAATATCATTGAATTATTTTGGTAATATTAATTAAAAAAAATTCAATGACAATATTTACCTAGTGCACCAATTGTCACCAGTGGAACCGTTGCCCGGTGTTCCTCTCCAGTGGTAGGATGGTCAAGTAAAACATTCTCTGTCATTAAACAAAAAATAGTAGAAGGACACAAACCTTAATGTATAAGTAGAAAAAATTAAAATTAGAAATTAATTACCGTCATGGGCCTCACTGATAACAACATTGTCGGCCTGGTCCCCACTGGAATGATCAGGTTGCACGTGAGGACCATGTTCTGGCTATATTTCACTCTCAACGCACTCCTCTAGAAATGGATTATTAGGCTTGTTTTAAGTGCTACTCCTAAGATTTTAACAAAGTTTTTAGACATTAAATATATGGGTGAAAACAAACATATTGAAAGGTTAACATTTTACCTTATCAGGCATACTGGATCTTGGGACCTATCCCAAGGTTTTACGACATTCAACTACAGCTTGATAGCTCGAACATAAAGCAATATATTTGTCTTCCTTTGTGATTTCTATTCCAAAGTCGTCACCCTACATTACATAATATTTTGTATTTTTAATGTTATTTGATTGGATTACAAAATTTTTGGAAGGAGATACAAGTAATAATATGTTTAGCTACTTACAATTCTTGTGCCTAATTTCAAGTAGGCGCTCTGGCCTAGCTTGTGATGGCCTTGTTTGTCAATCCTAGATTTTTTTTCCTTCGAGGTGTCACACAACCTATCATCAAAAGCTTGAAGTTAGTTATGTAGCACACTTTTATTTTAGACATACAAAAAATTAAAGCTATTTAATTAAAGTTGTAATTTACCTTGCGGGTCCAGTTGGCATTTTTCCTTCTTTCTTAGCCTCTTTCTCTTTTCCATCCTCGATGAGTTCTCTCCACTCCCTCTCTAGAATCATGAGAGAATGCTCATATCTAGAGTTATTTTTCAAGTAAGTCCTATAGGTGTCCTGCGTATATTTTAGATATTGGCCAACTACATGGGCGACCGTTGTTCTATCAAATGTGCACGCCCCAACAAGGCCTTATAGATAATCTAAAAGTTTATTTTTTAGGATGGAATTCTGGGAATTACACCTTGTGCGTATGGTTGGGAGAAAAATTACTAATGCCTTGCCCTCGAAGGCCCTATAGAAATAATTTTTTCCTACACAGAAAAAGATATTATCATTAATTTAAAAATAATAATCATGATAAAATATGTTTTAGATAGAGTAAATTAAATAGTTAAAATATTAAAACTGACATGAGATTTGTACTTGCTTCATAGGAACACCTTCATTGTTCACAAAAACGTGCTTGGAATGGTTCCCGTGGAGGTGACACATGTAGCTCTAGGAAATTGAATCGTAAAGTTAGCCATATAACCTTCATCACTGCCACCATATTCATTGGTTGGTTGTGTGTCTTCTTGGGGGTGAATTTATTGGCTGCTACCTAAAGGCATACGAGGTGTATGAGGGGGTTCCTCGAAAATCTATTGCCTTTTCTACCACCAACATTGGGGACAATAGGTTGCACAAAACTCTACATACGCACGAAGTTGTTTGTTAGTTTAGTTAATGTAAAAGTTATAAATCAACCTATTGCAATTGATCTTATGCATAAAAATAAAAATATCCTTTTTATTTTTTATTATTACCTCATATGTCTGAAGCTGGGTCATAAATTGTAATATCCTTTGTTCTATTTCAGGTGTTTGAGGCACAATGTCTATAAAATGCTCAAGATCCTTGTTTGTGTTTTGAATATTTTTTCACAACAAAACAGATGGACTTGGGGATGAATATAAATATTCCTCATTCAGGGAATCATGATGTGCACCATGGCCAAATGTCTACTTATTTGAACAAAATTAACATTATTTCAATTATGTAAAAAATTAAAATACCTAAATATAGAGCAAGGTTGGCACTTTACATGTTCTTCAGGTGGCCCCTTTCTGCGATCATCCCATCACATTATAAAATAATAAGAACCATCAAATATATAAAAAAGAATTAAAGATAAAGAAACTAATCTGGAAGAGAAATTGTTATTTTTTTACTTGTCTTGAGGTTTTTCCTGTGCCACGATCAGTCTGCCACATTACAATAAAATTAGAAATGTGAAATGACATTTTTAACATTGTTAAAGATTAAATAAAAATAATGTAATAAATAACGGCCGTTTAAAATATAGTTGTTGCATAACTACCCGCACACTACTACTGAATGTGTCTACTCTAATCACATGGTAATCCACTAATAACTCTTCCTTGAGAGCTATATTTTTTATTGCACACACGACTACCAGGCTTCCTTCACGTCCCTCAAATATGAAATTTGGTTGTTTGTTTATTGTCTTGGGTCATGTGCTATTTATAAACCCTGTGATATTGCCGAAAGCTTTAGGCCTTCCATAAATATAGATAACATCTCTCTTATTTTTATCATCTCTTAAGAGGAAGAAGACAAGTACCTCATAAAATTTTAAATTTAGAAAACAATTATTAGCATTTAATAGATTAGAAAAATTTAAGTCAAAAATAAGACTTCTAAAAAAAGGCGATGATGATGGCATCAACACCTTACAAAATCAACATAAAAATCACTATTTTTTTAAATAATTTCTATACTTGGTACAAACAAAAATTTGATGTGTTAAAAACATGCTTAAAAAAATTAAGAATATTTTGAATTAACAGTTTCCAAAATCATACAATTTTTGCTACCTAAAAAAAGTGGGTACTCATTTCCGTTCACGTTTCAAATTTTACATTATTCAAACCATACTAGTTTAACTTGAAGTATCAAATGAGTTAGAAAATTGGAATTTTTTTAGAGAGAATGAGAGAAATTTAATGCCACAAGAGAATATCAATCCAACACTTCCCTCTTAGTTTATTAGAGGAAAATCAATGCATAACAAATTCAAAAGAGACACAATTTATTTATCTATAAATAATGGAATGGCATTGATGTATTTTGAAATAAACTTATAGTATTACAATCTCCTATCAAAATGAAATGACAAAGTAAAACTTGATAATTAATTTCAAATCCATTAGATGAACTTGCAAAAAAATTTGGGAAAAAGCTTTTAGCATACCAGGACCTATATGTTGAGAATTCCAAGGCTTTCTTTTGTGCCAACAAAAGCCTTCATAGTAGCAGCAGGTAGCTACACCATGTTATTTTCTAAACATAGACACCAAACTATTTTCTTGGAATTTCCAAACATGAATTGAAGTAAAAAAATATTTTCTCCTATGATTTTGTTCCCCATTAAGAGATCATGTTCAAATAACACTGGAAATATCTACCACATCAAACCTCTTCCCCATGTCCCTTAGTTCACATCTTTCACTATCATACTACCTTTATGAAACAACCATATCCTCATCCTTTCCCATAGAATTCTACCTATTTTCTAAAATTTCAATGCTTTAGACAGCTTCTCGAAGACCACTCATTAGTGCACCACCAATAGTATCTCGCTTATCTTTATAGGTTGCCTCCCCAACAAGGTATAAACAATTTTCTACAAGCCTACCCAAAACATCGTAGTCCTCTCTAGAAGCACAAAATAAAACATAAGGATAAGAACCCCTACTGAATTGGTCACCACCTCTATTTGTGGCAACAGATGCAATGGGGTTTGGTATAGTAGTTTCTCCAAACAACTTTTGGAGGATCATGACTGCATGTTTAACATGATCAGAGGTTTTTAAATCCAGGTGGACGAGCTGGATACAAATATATTTATAAAAGTCATAAACAAGAATTCAGATGTCATGATATCCGTAGAAACAAAAGCATCTTTAACGTGATTCAAAACATTAAACAAATCCTTATGATTTGTCTAGATGATGTAGGATTTCCTGTCATGTGTGTTTGAGGAGGCCCAAAAGGGTGCCCTAAAATTGCTGGAGTGGCTACTGTGTTAGGTCCCGAGAAAACCTTCATTCTAGAAAATCTTAGAAGATGTGAAGGTGGTGTAAAAAGAATAAAATATGAAACAGTCCATCAAGGATATTTCTTGAGGGAATCTCGTGAGTAAGCATATGAAGAATTATCAAAACTTACGACCATATTTCCCAAACCTTCAGTTTAGCCATGAAAATTTGATCAAACAAATTCACAATCATTTTAATTTTGGAAATGAAAAAAAGTAATAGATCTACATGTTGTTCATTCTAATAATCAAGAACTGATATGCTTTTCCAGACTAGATGATCAAAAATTTTGCCAGGAAAAAATCTCAACAAGGCCAAAGAATAATAGTTCAACTTGAACTCAATAAAACTAGGGGAAATATCTTTCTTAATGTATTAAGGTTTAACAGTGTTCCAATACACATAAATTGTATTGTGAACTGTGTGGTTGTTTGGCAGGTTTTCCCATTTTGGGTTTTGAAGGTAAATATTTTGTAAAATGTGACTATGTCACTGATTTTTTTTTTTCTTAAAAATCTTCTAGCATTGCTCCTCTTTCATAGGTTTACAAGTCACTGGAAAAAACATGAAGACAACATGCGGAAAATTCCTGACAAAAAACTGAGAAGAATGGGTGTTTTATGTTTGATTTTTATAATAGCATGAAATAAGTGCGTAGGTTCATGAGACTCATGAGTCAATCTCACCAAACAATTAAAAATAAAAACATAGCACTTAATTGCCAATGAGAGTTCAGGCTAACAAGTGCTTTCAATTCGAACTCAGTGTTGGAGATTCAGACTTGTAGACAGCAGGTTTTGCTCGCACACAAGGTAAAACAACTCATTTTTTGAGTTGTGCAAATATTGAGACAAGTCCAAATTAAACAAGTGAATTACATTACTATGGTCCGAAATGCACTTGCTACTATGGTCTGTATTGGTGGATGCAGAAAACAATTGTTGTAAGGAAACTAAACAACCAAGCAGAAGCTGACATCAAATGGCTAAAACAAAAGAGAAAAATCAAAACCTTAGGATAAGAAAATAATTCTATGTGAAGTATTTAGCAATACATACTATATATATGTAGATGATATCCAAATGCTCAAAAAATAATGAATGTCGTTGAAAACCAAAATCCTAAATAAAATTTTAGAATGAAATCTCCTACATGAAAGTATTTTAGAAGGAAGTGTTTGGTTGTAAGTACAATGTCATGATATCCAGGATGTTTGAAAATGCCCAAATAAACTTTTGTAATTGTGTTTTTTCAACTCTACTATGTACAAAAAAATCTCAAAGCCCCAAGGTTTAGTTCAATCAGTTGAACCATCTATCCAAGGCATGGTACCAGCAAAGCAGTCATAATTCACATGTTCAAATTGAAGAGTTCCTCAGGGTTACAAATCACTATGTAGTTGGTGGTTTACCCAGCTTCCTCCCAGATATTCCAGGGAAGAGGGGGCATCCCATGAGGTTTTCCTTATAAAAATATATTGAAAGCCCCGGGGACAAAATAAGGGTATATACAAATGGAATTTCATAATATAAATTATAAATTACTTGCAACACATGACTTTTCTAGACCTATTGTTCATTTAAAATATTGGGAAAAGGAAATTTGCCAAACTATTTATCCATTTGCATGTTCATAGCAGATCTATTGGAACTCAAAATTCAACTTGGCTGATGGAGAGAATGTGCATGTGTTTGTCATGATACGTGAAGAAAATAATAATCTTTGTTAAAATAAAGTTTCCATTACTTTTCTCATAGTGCTCATACCTTTATAATTTGGATGCTATTTATGTCCTTTTTGCAAACCTTGGCCACTCGTTGTAACCGTAATTTACACTCACCAAGCATATTCAACTAATATTTCTCAGATTTATGGTTTACCGTTGGAAGAATTTGAAAGTGTTCACAAATTATTATCATATCAGGTGAACTTCACATGTGGTTACTCATGATTTCGTAACATTTTGCAGGTGGTGCAACTATAGAAATTGTGTTTCCATAGAGTTTCTTGTTCATTGGCGATAATAGTCAGAAAAATTATCAGCTGACATCATCAAAATCCAAACATGGAGCCAATGGGATATCAATCTATTGGAAAAATTAATAAAGTATTTCACTATCCACAAAGGTTGTGTCTTTATTCATCATCATGTTCTGTCGCAGCCAAACAACAAGCCAAAAGTGGGACAAGGTTGGTTGCAAGGCCCAGGCAATTTGGCAGCAGAATATATGCCCCTTGACATGGCATCTGAGCCCAAGGATTTCCATGTCATGTGGTGCATCCCCCAACATCACGGTATGTTTCTCAAAGCAACTTCCAATAAACATGGTCAAAATCGACCCATGTTTCCAGGAAACATGGATTCGGGGACAGATGGGTACGTCACTTTTTGAAGCAAGGTATGTGGGTTCGTTGGGGGTATATTATAATTTATATATATATTCTATTCTATAAACTATTATATATATGAATTTGTTTATTTTCAAACTCAAAATGTTTAAACAGGTTTTCATCACCTTTAAGAACCACTTCTCATTACTTACTAAATCAAATTCAAAATTGTTACCCTTTATTCTGAACATGATTTCTGTTCAACAATTTTTCTAGATAGCTCACAATAATTTTATACTGTTGGTAAAGAGTGATGCATTTTTACCTATTGCTTCCGAATAAATTCCAATGTTCCACGAAGTTTCTAGAAAGGAGTGACACACAAGGGGGGTGTGTGGGAGTAGCCCCAAATTTTATGGAAATTCAGGGGGATGCAGGGGCATCAGGGTGTGTGTGTAATAAACATGATTCAAATTCAAATTCAATAATGAAAGACAATTATTCGTACATCATAAATGATTTAATGAAACAGAAGTAGCAAAAAATTGTACACATTGATTTAAATTCATCATTCCATAATCCACATTGATTAAATTCATCAGTCATTACCCTATATACCCTATAATCTTATTACTACTAAGAAAAATAATAGATCATGGGTGAAAATGTGAAGCTCGGTTACACATTTTTCCCTTTTTTGAGAAAAAATTTTCATTTTTTTCGGTTCTTCAACTTTCTGCAAACTATAACATTTTTTCTGTGTAGAATTTCATTTTGCGATAAAAATAAAAGTTGTGAGAAATTTTGTTAGCTTTCTATTACTTTTTTTTGAAAATTTTTTATGCAGATTTGATATGTCAACTTAGCGTTTCTTTGAGTGTGTGTTTCTTAACAATCAAAGGATTCATAAGAAGTCATGTTATGTCGCAATCTTGTATTCATTGAAAATTTGTGTTTTTGAAAAAACAAAATGTGTTACAACAATCTAGACAGAGTCTACTTTGTTTTCTTCATATTTACAAAGCCAATGGATGCATATCATAATTACTAGAATTTTTTGAACTGGTCCAATACGAAAAATCTAAAAGCTACCCATTAGAGTCAATGGACCAATGTAATGCCCCATAATTTTTTCAATTTTTTTTACAATGTATTTTGGGAGATACGAAATTTTGATTTCACTGAATCACAATGACCCTCAGAAATTGTTTTCACCCATTTTATTAGAAAAATAATTAAAATTAATAAACGTTTACGAAATTCCATAAAAGTTATATTTCCTGAAAGTAGATTCAATTTTGAAAATGCTTGTCTTGGTTCTGACAGCTAATTAACAAACTTTCATGGAGTTTAATCAGTCCAAAGTTGCAGAACCGTTTTCAGAGCCTGGTTTTGCGTAATTGGTGACGCGTTAGTTCGGCCGAACTTTTAGTCCAAGTTCGGCCGAACTATGTTTTCCGCTTAAGAGTCATTAAAACTAACGTCTTAATATTTCGGCCGAACTTCTTATCAAAAGTTCGGCCGAATATTGTGTAACTCTCCGTCGACCGGAAAATTTTGTGGAGCCCCCTACAAAACACACATTTCGCGTCAATATAAATTGCCGCGAAATGATTCACAATTTTCGCACATTTCGCACTTCATTTCATTTTACAAAGACTTGGTTTGGGTTCAAAAACTTTTCTTCAAAGTTTGGGTTTAAAGAAATTTTTTGGAAGACATTTTTTGGAGGCGGCGTGATTTTTCTTGGAGGTATGTACATGTTTTGTGTTGAAATAAATCTTTTGAGCTTCTTTGTTCAAAAACTTTTCTTCAAATTTTGGATTTAAAGAATTTTTTTGGAAGACATTTCTTGGAGGCGGTGTGATTTTCTTGGAGGTATGTATGTGTTTTGTGTTGAAGTACGTGTTTTGTGTTTTTTAAAGTGTGTGTTTATGATTGGATTACGTATTTTTTACAAAAGATTTTTTTAAATTAAATCTTTTGTGATATTTTTTGTAATTGAGTTATTGTCTAATTTTTTGAAGGAAATTTTTTGAACCTCATACCCTATTATGATGGGAAATCGAAGAACTTGTGTGAGAAAATATGATCAAAAAAGAGACCCTGAGGAACGTAGAGAAGAGACGAGACAATATCGCAAAAGAAAGTTAGAAGCCCTCTCAAATATTGAAGAGGAAAATCAACCTCAAGAAGAAATTGAAGCAGGTATGTAAATGTAAATATCACATGATCTATTGATATATATTTAAAATTTTCCTAATGTAAAATGTGAAGCTTAATTTTTATTTGATGAACTAGTTTGAAAAATATTTTGTTTGATGTAAACAGACAGAGATATTCCTCAAAATATTGAAGAAGAAAATCAGCCTCAAGCAGAAATTGAAACAGGTATGTAAATGTAAATATTATGATCTATTAATATATTTTTAAAGTTTTCCCAATGTAAAATGTGAAGCTTAATTTTTATTTGATGACTAGTTTGAAAAATATTTTGTTTAATGTAAACAGACAGAGATACTCCTCAAAATATTCAAGAAGAAAATCAACCTCAAGCAGAAATTGAATCGGGTATGTAAATGTAAATATTATGATCTATTGATATATTTAAAATTTTCCTAATATTTATTGACATATTTATTAATTTAGTTATTTATTAAATATGTACTATTTTTTCGAATATGTACAGATGAAATCACTATCGATAATGAGATGTTAGAAAATGTCGACACTCACACATATAGAGATAAAAAACCTGACCATGTTATACGATATCGTGTCGATAGAATTTTTGAAAAGTATTTCAAAAATGAGCAAGTGACAGTTCAAGCTCAAATGTTGAAAGGTCTCCTATCATCAAGGAAATTAAAAGAAGCGACGACACTATTGGGTATTCGAAAATCAACCAAAGATAAAAAAATGAAAGAAGAGGTGATAAAAAATATGAGTAGTGCTATAGAGTCAATTAAGAGATCTAGAAATAAAGATGTTTCAAATATACGTAGAGGAATACAAATGGCAATGGTTTCACCAAGTACTCAAGTGAATTGTTTGAATCTAACATCTATGGCACGAGCACTGGGAACCTCACGAAAAACTCTGCACAAACATCGAAAATTTCAACTGCAAATAGATGTAAATGATGAACTCGCTTGTTGGAGAGCTATTTGTAGGCAACCATACAAAGATAGACTTGGAGAAGATGTTAAGAAAATAATATATGAATATTGGAAGAACAATTCGCGTGTTTCACCGACTGTAAGACATGTGATGCGAAGAAGAATAGCACGAAATAAATACGAAGAAAATGAAAAACATCCTTTGGAAACCACTCAAATAGAGTTATTCAACAAGTTCAAAGAAGAGAATCGTCAAATTCAAGTTTCACTCAGTGCTTTTGTTCAACAAAAACCATGGTATGTAAAACCTATCAACGTACGCGACACTTGTTGTTGCCGTTATCATGTGGAATTTGAGTTATATTATGACACATTCCTTGATTTCGGTAGAACATTATGGAAGGATTCACCTCCTCCTTCCACTATCCGTGAATTCATTTCTCAAATTCTATGTGAAAGAGAAAGCGATGAACTATTTTACAAAAAGAAATGTGTTGGTGGTAAAAAATGCGATGATTGTGGAAATTTGACTAAATTTCAAAACAAATATCGTATTAATATAAATGATCAATCATTGTCCAACATGAAAGTGAAATGGAAGAGATATGAATATATCGATACATCGATTCAAGGTGCAAATAGTGTTAAAAGAATTGAATTACTAGAAGACGAAATTTTTCTGATAGACTTTTTGAGAAAGTTTGAGGCAGAAATTTACAAATACACCAAGCATTCCCATAGAGCTCGATGGAAAGACTTGCAATTAAAAAAATCTCGTGAAGTTTTTCCACCAGGGACCATTTTGTCAGTGATTGATTTTGCAGAAAACTACACATTTGTTCCACAAAAAGAAATTCAGAGTGAATACTATCATTCTGACCAAGTCTCCATGCTCGTCCATATTCTATATAGACATTTTGAACAAAATGTCGATCATATAGAAAGCACGAGTGAAAATCGACATATCATTAAAGAATATCACTTTTATATCAGTGACGATCGTACACATGATACATGTTTTGTACAACATTGTTTTGGAAGAATTTATGATTCATTGAAAAATCGTGGAATAATATTCAATGAACATTGGATATGGTCAGACGGATGCGCAGGTCAATTCAAATCTGCACGATCATTTTTTTGGTTGTGTTGTCTTCATAAGAAAACCTGCATTAAACATTGTTGGAATTTCTTTGAGACTGGCCATGGAAAAGGATAACATGACGGTGCAGGAGCATGCATAAAACGAGTACTTCGAAGATATCAAATGAACCACTTTGCACGCCGACTTGTGAACGCTGAAGAAGTTGTTCAATGGTGCAAAACTGCTCTAAGCCATGAGATTAACCCATCAAGAGAAGTGCGAAGGTACATTCAATTTAATTTATATTGAAAATCTAATTTTAAACATTGTACATTTATCATGCAATGATTATTTTTAATTGTATTTTGATATCATATTTACAAATTCTTTTTCTAATTTTCCATATAAAGGTTTTTCTGGCATATTGGAATCGGAGACATAAATAGATCAATTGGAAATGACGTTGGAACAATAAAAGGGACTCGAAAATTGCATTCAATTCAAACAAAATTGTCCACAAATGTGTTTGCATTGGATAAAAGAAAATATTCTTGTTTTTGTGATCTTTGCATAGACAACACAAAATCCAATGACATCTGTGAAAACAAAATGTATGTGAACGATTGGAAACATACAGAGCTAAATACAAAGGGAAAAATTTATGTTGCAATGTTTGAAGAAATGCAATCAGAGGAAACTACAATATCATCTGATGGTGATCGAGTTTCTGATCTTGTTAGAGAAGGTAACATTTGAATTACTTTCTAATGATTTAAAGATCTACAAATAAATTTAAATATGCATAATTAAATGTTAAATTTAGTTTATTGTGCAGGAGATGTTTTTGCTGTAATTGCACCTATTGACAACGATGAAAATGTGAAGTATTATTTGATGCGTTGCACTGAACGAAAAATAAAATTATTACAAGACTATAATGATCACGGATTTCAGTATGACAAAGGGTCTATTATACTGAAAGGTTATTTTTTCAAACAAACTCGTCAAAGTGGAGACTTTTTTTACTTTAAAGACTATGAACCTGATTCCATAAGTTGTCAGTATAGTCACTTGGTGTGTGCAGCACGCATAAAGTTGATAGAAGTTCAATCAAAGAAAAAATCAAAAATTAAGAAATGGAAAATGTCAAAATCCGATCATGAACGGATTATTGAGGATGGAATTCCATTAGAATTTTTTTGAGTGAAGTGTCCAACAATTTATTATCTTTGGATTAAATATGTTTTATAACTTCCGGTATTCAACTAAAAATTGAGCTGCTTATGTTATTTGTGGTTTGCACATGTTACAAATTGTTTGGGTACAAGCACGTGCTCTAGTATCAACTGAAAGTAGTTTTTCTATACATGTGCATTGATTAAAAATGTTATATGTATTGGATATATATATATCCAATATTGGATAAATTAATTGTTCTTGTATATTAATTTTTCTTGTATATGTTCTCCGACCATATGGTACAAATTATTTCACTTTATTTTGTAAGGTCAGATTCGGTCCCCATATGGCCTAGCCTCCAAGGGACGAGATAACAAGTGGTTGTCCCCACTTGCCCGAATCTCAGCTTTTAAACTTACACATGAGTACAATTTTACTGTTTATGTCGGGCATCTTACATGATGTCCTAGCCAAAGATATATTCTATTTGTTTCAAGTTTCCGGTAAAAGTTGTCACCGAATGACCTGCTCGAACTCTTGTAGTAAACACCATACCTTATCTCTCTTGCTCTCCAATATTATTAGGTTTAATTATTATAACAAAAAAATCGTTCTACATTGTCAATAATTTTTTGCGCTTACACTAAAATCAATGAACACTATTAATCCAATGTCTTTACAAGTAATGTACCATCATACATGCAATTATATCAAATTAGAAATCAACATATACAATGAAATCAATGAGGATTGTCTTGTTACAAGTAACATAATTTCAATTTACCATATGTGCAAATGTAGGTTGAAACCATCCAAAACTTTAAGTTGTAAATTGAAACCATCCAAAACTTTAAGTTTTAAAACCCTTTTGATTATATATTGTGCATCATTAAAACATTTAACATTTAAAGTTCATTAAATATCACATGCAAAATGTAGATTGAAACCATCCAAAACTCGAGTTTTAAAAACTTCACATGTCATGCCAATTATAATTCAACTATCCAACAAAAACATTCAACAAATTAAATATCACATGCCAAAGTTGTTTCAAGTTTCCGGTAAAAGTTGTCATCGAATGACCTACTAGGATATTATAAATACTAACTTTGTAAGATCATTTGGCATTCGGAAAAATTTGAAAGTCTTAGGCTGTCAATCAATTTAAAGTATCATTCACCCTAAGGAGTGTAAAATATTCAATGTAGGTTGGTGACGATGCTCACTCCTAGCTTGAAGCAGCGCCAATGACCAATTCTTTAATGAATTCCAATGCACTAGACCAAAGTTGGTTCAACCTACTTGGTTTTTCACCAAAGAAATTCCAAGGATGGACTATCTGGACAAACTGCTGAAATTGAAAAGCTTGACATGGAGATACGACAAGGTGAACAAAGACTTCAAGAACTCTTTATGGAAAGGGCTCACTTGAAGGAAAGAAGCACCACGTTGCAGGCTAAAGTCAAGAACATGGAAGATAAGATCAAGAGGGACTTTCTTGATCCAAAACCTATTGGTTTGAAGAAATAAAATGCATGTGTTGGCACACTTGGAAAAGAAGACAACCACACTAAGAGGATTGGTGCACTTCGTTTGGAAGGAGTCAATATATGTCGTATTGGAGAAATTAGACAGAATTCGAAAAGGAAAGAGCTTGAACCAATTCAAGCAGACCCAGGATCGGATTGTTCTATGGAGCTTCATGAGAAGAGATATGTGAAAAGGACTGTTAAGCCAAGGGCTAGTTAGAAAGACATATTGGAAGAGGAAATGTTGAAGAAGATTGCATAAGTAAGGCACAAGACAAGGAGGAGGAATGATGATGAAAGTTCCTTGGACTTGAGATTCGTGTCTACAACCGTTCATGGGAAAAATTTCTCTGCCTTGATAGACACGGGGGCTACCCATAGCTTCCTAAGTTGAAAGGCAGCTTCATCTCTTAGAAAGAGGAAGGCTAGCATCGAGAAAGAGTTGAGTGCTTTCAAGGAAGTCAATTCGAGGATGAAAGCAGTGACTGGTGTCATGAAAGGCACACATGTGAGAGTAGGGTCATGGTTTGGAAAGATAGACTTAAGAGTCATTGACATGGATGATCATTCTATGGTGTTGGGATGAGACTTCATGGTTGTAGCACAAGCCATACCAATGATGGACCGAGACATTCTCTTAATTCTTGTGATCAATCTTAAACTATTTTCTGAACTTCTATTCTTATTGTCACCCTTAATATTTTGTCATCTTTCCGTATCGATCATATTAAAAAGAAAGTATAAATCATAAATCATAAACAATTTAAATATTTAACTCGAACTCTTGTAGTAAAAACCATACCTCAAGTCTCTCTTACTCTCCAATATTATTAGGTTTAATTATTATAACACAAAAATCGTTCTACATTGTCAATAATTTTTTGCGCTTACACTGAAATCAATGAACACTATTAATCCAATGACTTTACAAGTAATGTACCATCATACATGCAATTAGATCAAATCAGAAATCAACACATAGGTAAACCATTTAAATATTTAGCTCGAACTCTTGTAGTAAACACCATACCTCAAGTCTCTCTTGCTCTCCAATATTATTAGGTTTAATTATTATAACACAAGAATCGTTCTACATTGTCAATAATTTTTTGCGCTTACACTGAAATCAATGAACACTATTAATCCAATGACTTTACAAGTAATGTACCATCATACATGCAATTATATCAAATCAGAAATCAACATATACTGTAATGGAATCAATGAGGATTGTCTTGTTACAAGTAACATTTCAATTTACCACATGTGCAAATGTAGGTTCACATTCTATCATTCGTGTAGTTTTAAAAACTTCAGATGCCATGCCAATTATAATTCAACTATCCAACAAAAACATTTAACATTAAATATCACATGCCATGCCAATTATAATTCAACTATCCAACCAAAACATTTAACATTAAATATCACGTGTCAAATGTAATTCAGATGACAACATTACTTCACATTCACATGCCAAAAGTACTAAAACCATCCAAAGAACACTGAAATCAATGAACACTATTAATCCAATGACTTTACAAGTAATGTACCATCATACATGCAATTATATAAAATCAGAAATCAACATATACTGTAATGAAATCAATGGGGATTGTCTTGTTACAAGTAACATTTCAATTTACCACATGTGCAAATGTAGGTTCACATTCTATCATTCATGTAGTTTTAAAAACTTCGGATGCCATGCCAATTATAATTCAACTATCCAACAAAAACATTTAACATTAAATATCACATGCCATGCCAATTATAATTCAACTATCCAACAAAAACATTTAACATTAAATATCACATGTCAAATGTAATTCAGATGACAAAATTACTTCACATTCACATGCCAAAAGTACTAAAACCATCCAAAAATTAAATAAAACAAATTATATAATAACATTGTAATAAAATATGTCCAAAAATTGTAAATCTCACTTGAGTATCAAACTGTATCAAGTTTAACAAATTTTAAAACCATCTAAATTTTGAAATCAAATCTACTGTAAATCTTGTCCATCAAATGGAGGATCTAGCGTCTAGGTCTCGGGTAGCGCCCTATCCTGTGAATAGGGAACCTACATACACAATTCACATGTACTTGAACATTAAAATTTGAAGTTTTAAAAATGAATGAGAATATATATATCTAGAACTTCATGTAAAAATATATATATATAACAAAAAAATCATGCAATACCTCGTAAGGTTTCCTCTCCATTTGGTGAACAGGTTCTGCCATAGAAACATCTGCAGTAGTACCCTGTACAATATACATGTACAGTTAAATATAAATATATATATATATATACATAAATAATTTATATAAATTAAAAACTTTCAAATGAAAATGCACGTGTACATATATAAACTTATTTGAACAATAATATTAAAAAAAAGAACTAAAGACAACTTGTTCAAATGCTGTGGATGTTCCTATCTCCATCGCTAGAGTCCTCGGATTAAAAAAATCTTCTATATGAACCTAAATTCAAAAAAATTTAAATAACTCAAAATATAGATCTCTCTCTCTATATATCTCAATTTTTAATGGAACTTTTTGAGGTAACATAAATTTTGAACTTGTGAAAAATTGTCCGTACTTGTACATCTCCCAATGAAGTAGAAGGTATATCTCCTAAGGAAGAAGAAGGTACCGCCATCCCAAAAACATCAGACGGAATCGGTACCTGTTAAAACATTTTATCAAATTATATATATACATACATGTACATGTGTGGCAACAATTATTTATTTTGGAGTCACTTAAAAAACACTAACATACATGTGCCAAAATATCATGATGGTCAGACCCATCTGCATCGTTTGAGCCAGAGGTCCCGAACGAAATATTAACATTTTCATCATGCATCATGCCTGAGAACTGCAAATGGTGTTTTAACATATAATAGTACATTTTTGTTATATTAATGTACACATACAAATAAATGTATACATGTACATACACATGTATTTATTACAAATTGTACACATGTATATATAAATATAATTTCAAACCCTAAGGTCACTAACACATACCGTTTCGGTGCCCTCTTCCTCGCGAAAAATTAGGCCTTGCAGACCATTGCGACAATTTATTGCATATGTTCGGAGATCTTCAACATTCATGTTGTAAATCTCCTCATATGTACGATAAACAAAATTGGCACGTACATTTTCACGTGCTCTTTGTCGATTTAAACAAATATCGACACCACTCAATCCGCTATGAACATTGTCGATCATAACATCTCTTGCTTCACGACTTATTTGAGAAGTCGCATCCATCTCTGATCGCAGGGTTTCGACTCGAAACGGTCGACTCACCAATGGCAGCTCAGGGCGAGGCAACTCCACATCTCGCTTAGCACCCTTACGTTTATATAATCGACCTCTCCCCGGGCCAAAAAATTCTGAAGGAAGGTCATTGTAGTCGGGTTTCATACCCAAAAAAAATTATGCATAAAACATTTGTGTAAAATAAACCAAAACCTCATCGTTCCATGGAAGCCTTCCAAAGGTCGCAAGATGTCGATCATACAAATATTTTGCTTTGTCTGGGTGCTTGAAATACTGCACCTTCAACATTTTTCTTTTTGGCCCTTCCTTATAATTAAACATTGACTTAGCATCATCTCTTGAAACTTTTTGTTTTATGTCTTGCCATTTATCGAGACCTATCACTGTTTCTTTTCTCTTTCTCATCAGTTCTACAAACGAATCAGTCGTTGGCCCCAAATTTTTGTACACTTTTACCATTTCACTCAATGAATGTGTAACTATTTCGAGGCTTTGTCTACTCTCAGCAGGTAGAGACAAAGCCTCAAGATCTCTTTGCAATTTTGCATGAAGGCTTTGACACCTTTGTAAGGTGCATTCCGCCATGTTCGTTTCCCATGGTATATCATTAATCTCAGCTGGAGAAGTTGTGCTGGGTTGACAGCCTTCTTCTTCAATGTAGCGTGCTGCCCTGCATCTTTTTTGACCATTGACTCGAACATTTTCAGCCTCCGCATCAATATATATATAATTTCGTATATTATAAAAAACACGTGTAAAAAAACTTGTACAAATTTAATGAAAAAATATTGAAATTGATGGCAACCTTGATGTTGTTGGTTAACATCATCTCCAACATGATCCTGCTGAGAACCAACCCCAGAATCACGCTGCTGAGAACCAAACCCACAGTGACCCTGTTGAAAACCAGCAGCCGTTGATTGGCCTTCGGGGGAATAAATATCACCCCCTTCCCGCAACCTGCTACCACTCATACCTCGACCGGTTGAACCTTGGCCACGCTCCATGGATGGAGTAGAAACCCTTCTCCTCTTGCCTCCTAAAAATTAAAATATGAAACTTATTAAAAACTAATTTCACTCACAAAGTTAATAAAAAAATCAATTCCATATGTACACACATGTATGGAGATTTAAGATTATATTTAAATACCGTGAACATCCTCCGATCCCTGAGCCTCCATATGGGATTCGACTGATCTTTGTCTTTCATCCTCCATGATATATATCTATTGGTCGACATTCACAAAATAGATTTCAAAAAATCAATACCTCAGAGTAAAATCCAGTTTGGGGCTGTTAAATCCAGTATGTTCTATATTTCTTACATTTCCGCCCTCCTATTTTTCTTTCCAATCAAGGTTTATAAAATAACATGAGAAGCAACATGAGACTTGGAACAATCATTTTCATTATCTATATGGAAGGCAAGAAGGATTATATCCCCTTAAGCTTAAGCTTATGTAGTTTGTCAATTTTTATCATATAATTTTTGGTAAGGGTAAATGTTTTTTTATCTATAGTACAAGTCATGAGTTCCCCAATTTTACCTTATGTAAAGCATGATTCTAGGATTACTACAATTTGTACTTAGTTTTTTAAGAATATATCAAATAAAGTTTTTGAGAAGCAAATATGGCTTGTTCCTTAGAATTTGGCACTTAGAATTTCCATAACGCTTATAACCCCATCCTTACAATTTTATAATTTCCATGATGAGACATTTGAATTTCCTTCCCCATATTTCTTGTTAATGATTATAACCTTAAAATGGCTAGTATTGGTTTGTCATCATCATCTCAAAATGACTTGGCAGATGAAAATTTACCATGTCAATCATCATCACTTCACACCATCTCATACATGACCCCTTCTACATATTATATGCATGAATTTTTGAAATGTCATCCTCTCTACCTATCCCATGAATGATTGTGACAACGGGTGAATAAAATATGTATTTATAAGCAGAAGATAGTTTCTAGCTTGTCCTCCTCCATCCGCCCCATAGCTAGTGATTTCTCAATTTTCCACTTCCAACTTTCTATTCTCGAAATTCATTAGCAGCTAATTTTATCGATAGCCACACCACTATACATATAATTATCATATACACTACTACATTAATGAACTCTACGTTGTTTGTTATTGTAAAGTCCAATAACAAAAAATGTTAATTGAGTTTAGTAGTGTATATAACAATTTCTTTGACTTCCAGGTGTGTTGTGACTATTAGTAGAATTAACTACCAAAATGAATTTCCAAAATAAAATGTTGGAAGAGAAAAAATAGGCAATCACTGGATATGAAGTGGGTGGAGGAGGAAAAACTTATCATGATCCCTTCCTTATCAAATTTCCTTTATTCACCTAATGTCACAATCAATCATGGTCTAGATAGAGGGGATGACCTACCATAAATTCAATCATATAATGTGTAGAAGAGTCATATGTAGATGGTGTGAAACAATGATTACAAACATGGTAATTTTTCATCTACTAGGTCATTTTGAGATGATGATTACAAACCAGTGCTAGCCCATTAAAGGTTATAATCATTGGTGCCTAATGTGGGGTGGAAAATTTAAATCAAGTTCGTATCAAAGTACAATTTAGCTCATTTTATTCAAGGTTAGTTAAAAGAATTAGCTATTATTTTCTGCCTTCAATTTCCTCTGAAAATGAATGTGTACGTGCTTTTGAGAGACATTAGAGGAATAAGGTCCAAATTTTTGATGAAAATGTGCTATGAAAGTAAAGGGTTTTAAAGGCAAGTATGTACAAGGCATAGTTGAGCCAAATGTTCTTCAAGAAGGGCCTAATTATTTGGGTCTTGGTTATGGAAAACATGGAAAATGCTCCAAAGCCAAGGAGGCTTGTGAGGTTTGTGTTCATGATGAATGGAACATGTACATAGTTTACCTTAAAATTGTTGTGTTTTACGGATATTAAAATGAAGAACTTCTATTTAGATCCATTCCAGAGATTGACTGCAGGGGCATTTACTAGATATGTCACCTTTCATAAAAGATGAGATCCAGAGGCTACCTGGCCCTTTACAGACTCTGCCTATAGAACTTGTAGAAGTAAACACTAGAGGCATTAACAATATCAAAGAATATTTTCATGCTCAGACATGGGAATGTGTCTCTTTCCCTACACAAAAAAATAGTTCTTGAGGTAGTTAATCTTCATAGACATGTCATCAAGCAAGTCAATGTGATCATCCCTCCTTCCCTCCCTTGTAAAATAATTATGTTTTGCGGGTCAGAAAGCCAAAATATGGAGATAATTATCACCAAATCCAACGTACGATTATGCATGATGGAGAATCTCTAGCGCTTTCCCTTGTTAATATATTTAATAATCTCAATATTTATTTAAAAGTATCAATATTATTTCGACAACATCACATTGTTCAAATCTCATGGTCGAAATACTATTGATACTTTTAAATAAATATTGAGATTATTAAATATATTAACAAGAGAAAGCGTTAGAGATTCTCCATCATGCATAATCGTACGTTGATGCTTATAGAGTGAAAAAGCTGAAAGAATCAACTTGTAGGGTCATTTTAATGGGGGGTGGAGAATTCAGGTCTAAAACCTTTTGGAGTCATTTTGAGGTATTAAATGACATTTCTGGGGGTCAAACGATTATATAATTTAAGTTGAAGGCCCATGAGATAAATATGACTTCTATGTGACATTTTTAAATTAAATCATCTATTTGTTGTGTTATATGAACATAATTGGTATGCATATCTAAAGAGTCCAAATGCTCATTCAAGACCATATGTAATCCTCATCTAACTTAGCCAGGGATTTGCAATACTATATTTGAGTTTGCTAGCTCCATTTCAAGATATTATGGTTATCCAAGAGGGGATATAAAAAATGAAAAGAAGAATGGAAAAGAGGATTTCATAATCGATGAAGGTCAAGATGATTCACATGATGAAGTGCAACTAAAAGAAGCGCCATTGAAATGGTTTGCTGAAAGATGGTTAGATTTCTTATCCAATTAAGGCCTAGCATGCATTTTGATGTTTCATGAATTTCTTTGCAAATTCAAAGTATGGTGCATGTTGCATGAAGCAAGATGTTGAAAGTAGAGTTATGTTAGACACACTTAAATGTAACAAATATGGAAATTTGTACATGAGCTCTATTATTTGACTTAAGAGTCAGTTGTTTGAAGAGGCATGTTTTGTCAACTTGTGTTTGGTTGATGGTTTTGTACACCAATATGTAAGAGTACATGGACATATTCACATGATGTGAATTTTTTTTTCTTTGAAGGAGAAAAATGATATGTCAGCAAGCTATGTTTCTTGCATGATGTGTTTTCAGTTTGATGGTTTTGTTTGTGACAAGACGTCACAAGATTTTGCGAAGGTCCACTCTTGAGCGAGAGCCTCATGATTACAACCTATCCGTGAGAATAAAATGGGAGTGCATCCTTATTTTGAAAACAAGTAGGATTCTAAGCTACCTAGGACTCAAACCATCATTTTTAAATTTGAAATATCATGGTGTGTTGTTTCAATGCCTGAATCCACAACCCTAACACATGAAATCACTAATCTAATTACACATGAAATAAATAGTTATTTTCTCCAACATTAAAAATATAACTAAAAACTAAACTCAACATAGTTGAAAGAAAAAGAAGCACCATTGAAATGGTTTGCTGACAGATGGTTAGATTTCTTATCCAATTAAGGCCTAGCATGTATTTTGATGTTTCATGAATTTATTTGCAAATTCAAAGTATGGTGCATGTTGCATGAAGCAAGATGTTGAAAGTAGAGTTATGTTGACACACTTAAATGAAACAAATATGGAAATTTGTAAATGAGCTCTATTATTTGACTTGAGAGTCAGTTGTTTGAAGAGGCATGTTTTGTCGACTTGTGTTTGGTTGATGGTTTTGTACACCAATATGTAAGAGTACATGGAGATATTCACATGATGTGAATTTTTTTCTTTGAAGGAGAAAAATGATATGTCAGCGAGCTATGTTTCTTGCATGATGTGTTTTTCAGTTTGATGGTTTTGTTTGTGACAAGACGTCACAAGATTTTGGGAAGGTCCACTCTTGAGCGAGAGCCTCATGATTACAACCTAATAATGAGAATAAGATGGGAGTGCATCCTTATTTTGAAAAAAAATAGGATTCTGAGCTACCTAGGACTCAAACCATTATTTTTAAATTTGAAATATAATGGTGTTGTTTTAATGCCTGAATCCACAACCCTAACACATGAAATCACTAATCTAATTACACATGAAATAAATAGTTATTTTCTCCAACATTAAAAATATAACTAAAAACTAAATTCAACATAGTTGAAAGAAAAAGAAACGCCATTGAAATGGTTTGCTGACAAATGGTTAAAGATTTCTTATCCAATTAAGGCCTAGCATGTATTTTGATGTTTCATGAATTTCTTTGCAAATTCAAAGTATGGTGCATGTTGCATGAAGCAAGATGTTGAAAGTAGAGTTATGTTAGACACACTTAAATGCAACAAATATGGAAATTTGTACATGAGCTCTATAATTTGACTTAAGAATCAGTTGTTTGAAGAGGCATGTTTTGTCAACTTGTATTTGGTTGATGGTTTTGTACACCAATATGTAAGATTACATGGACATATTCACATGATGTGAATTTTTTTTCTTTGAAGGAGAAAAATGATATGTCGTGAAACTATGTTTAGTGCATGATGTGTTTCGGTTTCATGGTTTTGTTTGTGACAAGACGTCACAAATTTTGCAGAGATCCACTCTTGAGCGAGCCTCCTTGATTACAACCTGATAGTGAGAATCAAATGGGAGTGCATCCTTATTTTAGAAACAAGAGTAGGATTCTAACAATCCTAGGACTCAAACCATCATTTTTAAATTTGAAATATAATGGTGTTGTTTTAATGCTGAATCCACAACCCTAACACATGAAATCACTAATCTAATTACACATGAAATAAATAGTTATTTTCTCCAACATTAAAAATATAACTAAAAACTAAATTCAACATGGATGAAAGAAAAGAACGCCATTGAAATGGTTTATTTGATAGATAGTTAGATTTCTTATCCAATTAAGGCCTAGCATGTATTTTGATGTTTCATGAATTTCTTTGCAAATTCAAAGTATGGTGCATGCTGCATGAAGCAAGATGTTGAAAGTAGAGTTATGTTAGACACACTTAAATGCAACAAATATGGAAATTTGTACATGAGCTCTATTATTTGACTTAAGAGTCAGTCGTTTGAAGAGGCATGTTTTGTCAACATGTGTTTGGTTGATGGTTTTGTACAGCAATATGTAAGATTACATGGACATATTCACATGATGTGATTTTTTTTTTCTTTGAAGGAGAAAAATGATGTGTTTTCAGTTTGATGGTTTTGTTTGTGACAAGACGTCACAAGATTTTGCGAAGGTCCACTCTTGAGCGAGAGCCTCATGATTACAACCTATCCGTGAGAATCAAATGGGAGTGCATCCTTATTTTGAAAACAAGTAGGATTCTAAGCTACCCAGGACTCAAACCATCATTTTTAAATTTGAAATATAATGGTGTTGTTTCAATGCCTGAATCCACAACCCTAACACATGAAATCACTAATCTAATTACACATGAAATAAATAGTTATTTTCTCCAACATTAAAAATATAACTAAAAACTAAATTCAACATGGTTGAAAGAAAAATAAAATGGAACTTTAAACATTCAATGAAAATTTCTAAATAAGAACATTGAAATTATAAGTTTCTTTCTTACACAGTTTAAGATTTGGGGTGTAAATTTTTTTTCAAAAATTCTTTTAAACTTTTTGATGCTTCACGTTTCCACCCAATTATCTATTCCTAATGTATTGCAATAACTGTTAGTTAATTAAACAATCATAAACCATTTCAATCTTCTTTCCTTTTATGTCTTTAAAATATCAAGATAAGGAAAAAAAAACTTTAAAATATCATACATCAATCAATCAGAAAACATATCAACTCAACCAGAGCCAACATGGAGATATCATTCTATAGTATGTACCATTCAAACATGAGCATCAAGTACATGTCCAACAAAAGAGAATTGACCAAAATTGACCCAAATGTTTCTCCAAAGAAAAGCATTGCAGTATGCTATATTTGTAATAAATTCAAAAAAATTAAATATTACTTGAAATATGAATTTGGATGTGAAATAATCATAGCTAAATGTGAAACAAAAATTATATATATGTGTTTTAACTCCAATGTACTATGGGGTTTAAATCTATGATACTATGGCAAATAGAGATCTATCCAAAAAGTATTTCTTTCAATATCAGTATAAATATACATAAAGTCTTGAATATTCTGCAATTTAATGAAACAATAATTAATAATCTATCTTTGAAACCATCTAAATAATAAGGAAATAACACATGTGGAAACCAACAAGCACCATCAATTTACCAACCAACCAAATCCCCACTGATGGCAAGGGTTAGGCTGTTACATTTTATCTACATATAACCCAAATGATTTGGTTTTCCTTTGTGCTACTTCTTAGAAAAACTGCAAGATGAAAGTTAAGGAAATTCACGATTGCGAAATTCTAGGTGTCCAAGAGGTGTAAGAAAAAGGAATAAAATAAAATAAAATAAAAATATTTTAGCTCCCAAGGTCTCCAACGAGGAACCAAAGCATATTTCTTTGTCAATTTTGTCCTTAGAAAAGCTACAACATGAAAGCACGAGAAATTCACAATTACAAGATTCTAGGTGTCCAAGAGCTTAAAGGATAAAAAATAATGTAAAAAACTGAAAACTTGAACTCGTAAGGTGTACAACAGGGAAACAAAGTATATTTCTCAAGGCCATTTTGTACTTAGAAGAGAAGCAAGATGAAAATAGAAAAGATTCACAATTGCAATATTGTAGGTGTCCAAGAGCTTAAACAAAAAACTCAAGTTCCGAAGGTCTACAGAAGGCATGAGAGGCTTAATATTAAGCAAAAATAACCACCAAATATCTTCCTTGAGAAAACAAAATAAAGGAAATAAAGAGTGACCAAATAACTAAAACATTGTTGTTTTGTGGAACCAAGATATAGTCAACAATATAAGTGCTACACAAAAACAAATGTAAACACAATGGAAAACTGAAACATATCTCGCTATCAAATTCGTGAATTCTTATTTTAAGATGGTAGAACTTAAGTCTCAATTGTAATTGGATTCTTTCTAAAGTGTAATTCCAAGCTCATTAAGCGTACTAGGTGACCAAATTTTTAAAGTAACTTGAGATTCACAACAAGAGATACACAACATGCACCACAATACACAATGTGCCCTTGTAGATAAGGATTTAGACAAATATACTTCAACAAGGATGGAATCAACCTTCAAAAAGAATGATATAATGGAAGAAATATATCAATACTAGTGTCCTTTTTCATTCCTTAATAGCTATGATGACGAGAAACTTGAAATGCTAGAGATTTTAGCACTTGAGTATGGAATGGACCAAAAAATTATTGACCGCAATTGTTTGGTGACCTTCAACTTTATGGAAAATGTAGGACTACAGGGAAGTTCTCTTTGCACATGAAAGATGTAATTTCATTCCAATTACCGATAAATAATATGTTTTATTTCTGAAATTATATATATATATATATATATATATATATTAATATCCAATGAATGACCACAAGGTTGGTCAATAGGATTCAAAAGTATAGACAATGTGATTGCATATTTATATTTCAAATTAAAATCAAAATTTTATAAAGTGCCTAAATCTTCTTCAAAGATTAACATTTCTAAGATTAGTGGAATCACTAAACAACATCATAAAAATATAACAATAGAATAGTGTACATGCTTCTATTCTATGGTTATCCCTCTATCCTTATAACCTAGATCTATTGAAACATTAGCAGTTTTAGGAGGAGATCCCATGTCAGGTCTAACTTTGAATATGAGTTGTACAAGGACTAACTAACTAACGTACATATGTGAGAAAGAGATTAACAAGAAGTATATAAATGAAAAAGTAAGACAAGGGAAAAGCAGAGTAAGACATGAGAAGAGTAAGAAAACGCTAGAGCAGAGTAGAGTAATACAAGAGAAGAGTAAGAAAAGGCTAGAGCAGCGCATTTTTATAGAAATTCAATCCATTGTCCTTAACATGCATGATCAGAATATTTTTCTCATAAAACAACTATAATGTTATCATTTCCTATACCAAAGATTAATTATACACTTACCATCTCAAATTGAAAATTATGCATATGTAGCATGTCGAGAGAGATAGAAGCATAGGAAGGCTTTTGTATTGACATATTTTGGTCAACCTATAGAGCATGTACATGCTACAGTGTGACATAAACTTCAGATAGCCTTTTGTTGAAGTTTTAGGAAATTCCTCTACTTATTTGCGCTATGTAGCTTTTAAAGTTGCAGGGAGGAAAAAATTACCCGCATTGGACATCAAGTGAATGGAAACCTTTTTTTTCAATAAGAACAGATAATGTATTACACAGCACAGGAACAGAACAGATAATGTATTACACAGCACAGATAGTCTTCCATCATAAACATCAATTACTGTATCATGACTGTAGATGTAATGAAACCTATAATGAGAAGAAACCTTGCCACTTCAAGAGTTCTGATGACCTAAACTTGAGACCTATATGCTATATAACAAAGATTAAAGGTAGCATATGTAACAGACCTCAGAAAGAGATTAGGACAATCAATGTGGTTATTTTTCAATTCCTAATCAGTAGATAATAGTCATCAATTAGGCTGCACTGTGTGTGTTCTAGGTCTGTGCCCTAGAGGGCCGAGAGTTGCAGACTTAGGTTAGAATATAGGCCACAGATTTGAAGAGCTTCTAACCAGTCCTAGATCCTCTTCAAGGAAGGCCGAATGGTCTAGTATTAAAAACGTTCTACTGTGCACATGTAATGACTTTGATTTAGGTATGTTATAAAAAAGGTTGCATTTCAGAGGTGTCTAAGGTAGATATTCTGATGAGGGCCTAGGCCTGTAATTAAGCCTCAAAACTTCGCTCTTGTTGGAGCCACTTCACCTCAGACCATAGCATTAAAATGATCCTCAAAGAAGGACGAGGTTCTGCAATAAAATAACCCACAAGATAGGTCCCCCACCTATAAACGATATTTCCCAACAAGTCCCTTAACCCAAAAGGAAAATAAAAGTATCCTAATCACAAAAGAACACTTCAAAATTTTCAAAACCCTTCTACCTTTAGATACTGCGTTCTGTACAGGGTCCCAACTCGCATAGTCTTACAAGGTTTTTAACATGACGTCCCAATCAACACTTAAGGAAACAGATACAAAAATGCATTAACAGATTTTCCACGTCCAATGACTGGACATAAAGAGACAGCTACACTGTAGCGCGAAACAAAAAGACACCACAAAGAAACAGTATAAACTGTAACACATAAAGTGAATGGAAACCTATGGGCTAAAATATTCTATTTGCATATTTTTCAAATTTTCCCCATTGAAATGGAGCATTTAACTTAATTTCTCAGATTAAAATTAATATTTGTTTGATAATTTTTCCCATTTTCTATGGGAACAATTTAAAAGAAAGAGAAATTGGAATATATTAGAAAAGTTAGGCCAAATTTCATAAGTATTATGAGGAGACTAACAATTTAGATGAAAGACTAAACATACATAAGGATATATCAAGAATAAATGAATGATATTCGTAATACCCGATGACCGAAGAGCGCGACCGTGGAAAACACCACCGCAGCGATGAGGAGCTACGGCGACGAGGAGAAACAGCGACAGGGACCCCAGCACGGCGACGAGGTGTGACAGCGACAGAGAAAACGCGGGAACAATAAAATCGGTAACCACATAACTTCGCAGGTGATTTATTTATAAAAAATAGTTCGGTCGAACTATTTTAAATGTAAAAGTTCGGCTGAACTAAATGTTCGTCCGAACTTTTATATAAGTTCGGCCGAACTTTAGTTGCCGGTTTTCCAATCTCCGGCAAAAATTATGTTTGCCCGCGCCGTCAGTAAGCGGTCAGTCTAAACGGAATCACGAGTTCGGCCGAACTTTAAAAACAAGTTTGGCCGAACTATTTCATAGTTCGGCCGAACTCTATAAAATGTTCGGCCGAACTATTGCCGAAAAAAAATTTCAACCCGCAATTCTCACAAAAGTGTAACCCAGGTTCACGTTTCCGCCCTCATACTCAAAAATAGTAAAGAGTGGTGAGTCAAAGACTTGCTCTGAGGTCGGCAGTATCTAGATTCTAGAATCAAGAATCAACAATTAAAGTTGAAAATGACAATGGACAATCGTCACTGAACTGGTCAACCCAAAACCCATGAATCAGAAAAAGAACAAGAAAAAGAAATAGACCCAAAAACTAGTCAAACAAAAAATACATAATGTTGAAATTTTGAAAAAGAAATACATAAATATTCATACTCGTCCACATGAATCCAAACCATTGTACACAAATGTGCGAAGTCTCTGATATATACATCAAGTGTGCATAGGAACAAAAATATCTCACCACAATCCATATTTAGACAAAAATACATCCTTATTGACACTCTAGATGACCTCCATTGTCAAAACAATTCCACGCTACAAAAAATACATGTATATCATCAAAATCTTGCATATATTGGGATCTCGTCATCAATATCACCCCACAAACATTAAATAAGAGATGGGTAGATTTTCACTAGGGTACATACACTAGGGTACACATAAGGCTTGGTGCTCTTGGGTGCACTTTTACTTTAATAATTAACATTGTCATTCATTACATAGAATGCCAGCAATAAGTAGAACTATAAGGTTGAATATCGAACTTCTCCACTCATAAATTATTATTTTTTGGCAACCCCAATATGCACTCCTTTTAAAGAAACATGGTCCCCACATTGGTGAGACCTTCAGCTTGTATTTTTACATATGGGAATGTGGGTAACATTTCCTAGGTGTCCCCCATCCCAAAAGCATGGGAAATGTGGAGATTGCAACCCCACACTGGTGTCGCCGTGCAACACTGATAATAAATTCTCACAGTGTCCCACCAAGGTTCAAGTCTCCCACACGACATGTTAGCCCCTTGTGAGCCGATTCTTCGTGTGCTTGTTTGTATTTTTTTCCGTCATGGGTTGCTTGTGCTCATGCTTGTGACCATGATCGGGCCCAGGAAAATTTGGTAGAATGGTTATACCCCACTAGCAGCATCTCAGCCAAAGAATATTAAGCGGTTAAATACTGTAGTCAACTTCATTTCGTTGAATATATCCTCATCGGGAAGGTGCATGGTTTCCACATTGACATATGAGAAGCATCTATCAAAAAGTTTATGTTGCTACTCTTGGGGTATCTCCCGATAGAATGATATGTCTCGTGACTCGTCCCATAAAACAACAGGTCCATCGTAAGACTAAATCTACTCAGTCATGACGTTTTATGTATAATGTAAAACGTTATACCAATTTAAACGTAAATAAATAACGCAGTTTCCAATTTAAACGTAAATAAATATATTTAGCATCTTTTACACCGGGGAATTGACAAGTTGGGAAGGTTAGAGGTGGTGAAATTCCCCCTCCGGAGTTCAATTCCGCCAGATATGACATGTTTAGTACTATGAGAGAGAGCATCAATGCCTCCTAGCAAGAAAGGCATGACAGTTTCGATAAAGTGAAATTCCACAGAAAGAGCATCAATGCCTCCTAGCAAGCAAGACATGACAGTTTCGATAAAGTGCAGCAAAGTATCCCACCTCATGGTGAGGTACCGAATGCTCAGCATTCATGCAGTTTAAAGGAAACATCCTCAATAGTTTCCAAAAAAACCTAGCCTGTAGTTTAATAAATCTTAACTAATCAACAGATAACCGAAATTAAATATTTTACATGTCATTAGCTTGTCGTAAACCATCGATTAAACCATTGATGGAATTCAATATGAACTATACTTCTGTGCAGGACGACCGTAATAGGAGATAACAAGATAACAAACTTCAATAAAATTTAGTTCATTTAACTTCAAAGAGTTTCTTTGAATTATTTTAGCATTGGCTCTGTTTCAGAAAGAAATTGCATCATTTTACCGAACAAAACTCAGCTAGAATTGAACTAGGCACCATAAAACAACACAATAAAAAAATGAAAAAGATAAATAGGGTTAAGAAACATACAGTGAAGAATGACAAAATAAGGTTTCCAAGACAAGATAGCCAAGGTTCTAGCCAAAATAAGGAGTCACAGACAAGATAGCCAAGGTTCTAGCCAAAAAGGACATTAGAGCAACCTTCAAGCCTCTAGTAACCATCAGGCAAAGAATGAATTCGGTTAAGGATAACCCCAACCACCTCCAACAAAAAGGTGTCTACAAAAGCAAGTGTTCATGTGGAGATTGCTATATTGGGGAAATAGGCAGAACCTTTAAAATAAGGTTTAAAGAACATGGGGTAGACATTAGGCTTGGAAGAATTAAAACCTCAGCCTTGGCAGAACATTCTAACAAAACATGTCACCACATATGCCTAGAAGAAGCAGTAATCATTGCCAAAGAAAATCATCATTTCAAACGCAAAATTCGTGAAGCCTTGGAAATCTTTAAACACCCGCACAACCTTAATAGAGATGGGGGCTTAGATATTAGTAGAAATTGGGTCCATGTGTTGTCTAGTTAAAAACATCTTGCTCTATTGATTCACTGGTCTCCTTGTATCCCTTCCCTTCTGTCATCCCCTTTTTTATTTTCTTTCTCTACCTTGTACCCTTTACTCTCCCCTCTATTTCGCACCTTACCCTTACCCTTCTCCTTAAACTGACCATTCCACTCTTCCTTATAACTTAATTAGTGTAGTTATTAAAATCTATTGACCTTCTCTTATCCCTCTCTAATATCTCCTCCGTCTTCATATTTATAATATATAATAATTAGGACATTATTATCATCTTATCTATATAAGGGGATACTATAACTCTTAAACATATCCTTAAAAACAAATATTTTAATCTTAAACCTTAGCTAAAGAATTTAAGATAGCCTTGGGATCTCTTATCATTGATTCTTAGTAATATAATAGTAATTACTTTGATCTCCTTGTGACCTTATAACATTGTTAGATTCTTATCCTTAATCTTTTAGTATATTCACCTTAGGCCCTTTACATAGTATTAAGTTATCTTTAGAATTCTATTCTTAAATAATATAGATAGCTTAATCTTTTAGTATAATTCATAAGCTAAAATTATATATAATTCCTAGAACTTTTTAAAGTTTAATAATAATGGTTGATATTATAATCTACATAGGGTCCTTTAAATTCAATGAGAATCTAGCCATTGAATCGATCCTTTAAATCACTTTCCTAGCACTCCCCTTCACATCATCAATTTTGGAATATAATTACTTCTCCTTAATTTTTCTTGGCATTTAGAAATCATTAACACAATAATATAAATTAAATATCCTTAAATAAGAGAATCTTAAGACTTTATTAATATGAATATTAATATTTAGAAACTTTCTAACATTATTAGCAATACATCTTGAATTACCAAAATAATGATTTTGATTATTTTAATAATCATAATTACTGAAAAACACTCTTCTAAATAAAAATTAAAATAAAATATGAATTAATTGAAATCTAAACCAATTAATGGGTATTTGGTCGGCTCTCTTTCATGTTGATTTTCCACTATTTATTTAACACTATTTGTCTCTCTTTTTTGCAGATTTGTCCTAATGATGAGTCTTGCTTTAGACCCGAAACGTAGACTGGAAAATGAGAACTGTGGAGATTCCGAGCTCTGATTATGAAAATCTACACCACAAAAATCTACAATCCATCATTTTTACCCTGTACGAAAGGGATACATTGATTGAGATCATAAATCTCGAAAAAAAAAGGATGAAAATTCAAAAAAGGGAAGCAGATTTGACATTCCTAAAAGATTGTTTCCGTGACTCTAATCTCACTCCACTCCAACTCCTCATTAAACACGTACTCAACAACCAAGATAAACTGCTGTAGCCTTCGACCGACTCAAATAGACCTAATACGCCATGAAATCCATAAGACTAGATTCTGGCTGGATCATCTGTCTACTAAAGCTTTCAGATTACATCTCAAACTGTCACAAGTCATTCGTCAAGATTTATGGTCCATCATTGATGCCGCAGCAGCGCTCAAGGCCCAAAAGGAAGGTAAGCAAGCTCGAACTAAACAAAACAGAAAACTTCATAAATTAAAAGACAACTCTGGACGATGTCACCAACAGAGTATCCCAACATCTGACTACTCCGGTCCGTGGACTCGGTCTAATAACCAGTGGTCCGAGCTAAAGCAGACTTCAGGCAACGCGGAGGCACTGTTATGACATATAACATTGGATCCAAACTCCGAACCAGCTACCAACCAAACAGCTCGGCACCTACCATACCAACCACGGACGCATACCTGTATACAGACTACAAAATGGAGTCGATGAAAAGCTCTGATACACTGAAGAACCTCAATCCAGATGAGGCAAAACTTTTCTCTAAATCGCAGGCAGAGAGTGGATTGTCTATACAAAGGTCCCAAAGTATCAAAAAACACGATACAGGGACTGAACGAGAACAGACTGCTCACACTGAACAGGAGCCACATAGACATAACACAATGGATCGAAGATCTAAACACGACTATAGGGCTCTCAATAATAAAAAAGCGATGAATATAACACCACAGGCAGACCACTGTTTAACGGAAATGACGGCTTCTGAAACGCATAACAGGTTGGATCTGTATTTTGAACGTAATATAAAACTGCATACAGATCCCACATCCGAGTCCAGTGGTTTAATGAAGATCACAAACTCCGAAATGCAGACATTCCTTAATGCTGACAACACAATGTTGACCACTGTCTTGGCGCAAGACCAAACGGACCACACAGTAGAGATGTTAACGAATGCTGATTTGGATACAAACGATGACAGTCAAAGCATGTTTGACCAGAATGGAACCGAGAACGCAGCAACTGGGTTTTCAAATAATCACACGACCCTCAGCGCAGACAACACTACTTTAACCACTGTCACGTCGCAGAAACGAACGCACAGTGTAATCAAGTCGATGGACGTAAATACAAAAGGTCAGCCTCATACAGCACAAACGTATACGACTAACCGACGATGGATATGGAAACCAACGTGGTTGCATGTACAAACATTGACTGTCAAAAACCAACATCGAAACTTTTGAGGAAACATTCCAGCGCAGAATCGGGTTTTTCAAGGAATCATGACACTAATGATATAAATAAAAACTTGAACATTTCGCCTTGTAACATAGATAATGAAAGGGTTATGGGTAATGGAAAGGGTATAAACAAAAACTCCAATAACAATAAGAAAGTTGTCAACACTTCCACTTATGAATTAACGGAAGATGAAATAGAAGTTTTAAGTAAAGGACTCAACTTCGCTATAGCCCCCAGTGGTATACCAAAGGAGGAAATCATCTGCGACATTGAAGATGGTATAAAAGCTCTTAATGATCAAGACAAGGACAAAGTGAGGCAAGAATGTGCCATTATTCTAGATAAAGCCAAGCTTCCAAAGAGAAACTTAAGCAGCAATCAATTAAGAGCCCTAAAAAACCTTAAATGCAATAAGGATATTGTCATTCTAAAGGCAGACAAAGGAGGGGCTACAGTGGTTATGGATAGAGAAGAGTACAACAATAAGATGAAGGATCACCTGCATAATAGCGAAAGTTATAAAAAACTAAATGAAAACCCCATATCCAAAGTCATAAATAAGGTTAAAAAAGCCATCAAGGAGTCCAAACTAGACGAGAAGGTGAAGAAGCGCTTGTACCCAGAAGGCGAAATCATACCCCGTATTTATGGTGCCCCTAAAATCCATAAAGCCGGTGTTCCTTTAAGGCCTATCGTCAACACGATAGGTGCACCAACTTATGAATTAGCCAAATATGTGGCTCGCACCCTCGCCCCTATGGTGGGCAATACTAGCTCTTTCATCAAAGACTCCAACCAATACGTTGATTTCATTAAGAAAGCTAAATTAGACCCTGGTGACAAAATTGTTAGCTTTGATGTTGTCCAACTTTTCACCAAAATCCCGCTTGATGAAGCCGTGCAGGTAGTAAAAGAAGTAGCAGACCCTCAAACTGCAAAACTCGCTGAAATATGTCTTCGCTCTACCTTTTTCACCTTCCAAGGGGAAGTTTTTTAACAAACTTCTGGTGTTGCCATGGGTTCTCCGTTATCTCCCATAGTAGCAAACCTCTTCATGGAGAAATTTGAAAAGAATTCTTTGGAATCCTACCCATTAAAACCCAAGTTTTGGATAAGATTCGTTGACGACACCAATGTCAATTGGCCCCATGGAGATAAGGAATTAAAGAACTTCCTTGACCATATCAACAGCATATCCAAAGATACCCAATTTACAATGGAAGGCGAAGAAAACAACTGCATCCCTTTCCTTGACGTACTCCTCTCAAGAAATGAAGACGGATCCCTTGGACACAAAGTGTGCAGAAAGAAATCACACACAGACATGCCAACTCACATCACTACCCAGCCCAGAAAATAGGAGTACTGCTGACTCTCTTTACACGTGCTTTTAGAATATCAGACAAAACTCATGTAGAAGAAGAAATTTAATATCTAAAGAAATCCTTCATAAACTTGGGATATAGCAATAAGGACATCAAAAAAGCTATACAAAAAGCCAGATCTAGAACCAAAAGAATGGTGACTGACAAACCCTCCACTACAAAATCTTACCTCCCTTATATTCAAGGAGTCACAGACAAGATAGCCAAGGTTCTAGCCAAAAATTACATTAGAGCAACCTTCAAGCCTCTAGTAACCATCAGGCAAAGAACGAATTTGGTTAAGGATGACCCTAACCACCTCCAACAAAAAGGTGTCTACAAAATCAATTGTTCATGTGGAGATTTCTATATTGGGGAAACAGGTAGAACCTTTAAAATAAGGTTTAAAGAACATGGGGAAGACATTAGGCTTGGAAGAATTAAAACCTCAGCTTTGGTAGAACATTCAAGCAAAACATGTCACCATATATGCCTAGAAGAAGCAGTAATCATTGCCAAAGAAAAACATCATTTCAAACGCAAAATACGTGAAGCCTTGGAAATCTTAAAGCACCCGCACAACCTTAATAGAGATGGAGGCTTAGAAATTAGCAGAAATTGGGTCCACATCATCTTGCTCTCTTAAATCACTGGTCTCCTTGTACCCCTTCCCTTCCTTCATCCCTTTATGATTCTCTTTCTCTACCTTGTACCCTTTCCTCTCCCCTCTATTTCGCACCTTACCCTTACCCTTCTCCTTAGCCTTACCATTCTACCCTTCTTTAAAAACTTAATTAATGTAATTATTAAAATCTATTGACCTTCTCTTATCCCTCTCTAATATCTCTCCCGGATATTATTTATAATATATAGTACTTAGGACATTATTATCATCTTATCTATATAAGGGATAAAGGGATACTATAACTCTTAAACATATCCTATAATACTACTTATCCTTAAAAACAAATATTTTAATCTTAAACCTTAGCTAAAAATTTAAGATAGCCTTGTGATCTCTTATCATTGATTCTTAGTAATATAATAGTAATTACTTTAATCTCCTTGTGACCTTATAACATTGTTAGAGTCTTATCCTTAATCTTTTAGTATATTCACCTTAGGCCCTTTACATAGTATTAAGTTATCTTTAAATTCTATTCTTTAATAATATAGATAGCTTAATCTTTTAGTATAATTCATAGCTAAAATTCTATATAATTCTTAGAACTTTTAAAGTTTAATAGTAATGGTTGATATTATAATCTACATAGGGTCCTTTAAATTCAATGAGAATCTATCCATTGAATCGATCCTTTAAATCATTTTTCTAGCACTCCCCTTCTCATCATCAATTTTGGAATATAATTATTTCTCCTTAATTTTTCTTGGCATTTAGAAAACATTAACACAATAATATAAATTAAATATCCTTAAATAAGAGAATCCTAAGACTTTATTAATATGAATATTAATATTTAGAAACTTTCTAACATTATTAACAATACATCTTGAGTTACCAAAATAATGATTTTGATTATTTTAATAATCATAAACATTGAAAAAACTCTTCTAAATAAAAATTAAAATAAAATATGAATTAATTGAAATCTAAACCTATTAAAGGGTATTTGGTTGGCTCTCTTTCATGTTGATTTTCCACTATTTATTTAACACTATTTGTCTCTCTTTTTTGCAGATTTGTCCTGATGATGGGTCTTGCTTTAGACCCGAAACGTAGACTGAAAAATGAGAACTGTGGAGATTCCGAGCTCTGATTCTGAAAATCTACACCACAGAAATCTACAATCCATTATTGTAACCCTGTACGGAAGGGATACATGGATCGGGATCAAAAATCTCGAAAAAACTAGGATGAAAATTCAAAAAAGAGAAGCAGATTTGACATTCCTAAAATATTGCCGTGACTCTAATCTCACTCCATCCTTCGCTCTCATTAAACACAGACTCAACAACCAGCATAACCATAGAGCCTTCGACCGACTCAGCAGATCCCTAATACGCCATGAAATCCATAAGACTAGATTCTGGCTGGATCATCTGTCTACTAAAGCTTTCAAATTACATCTCAAACTGTCGCAAGTGATTCGTCAAGATTTATGGTCCATCATTGATGTCGCAGCAGCGCTCAAGGCCCAAAAGGAAGGTAAGCAAGCTCGAACTAAACAAAACAGAAAACTTCATAAATTAAAACACAACTCTGGACGATGTCACCAACAGAGTATCCCAACATCTGACTACTCCGGTCCATGGACTCGGTCTAATAACCGGTGGTCTGAGCTAAAGCAGACTTCAGGCAACGCGGAGGCACTGTTACGACATATAACATTGGATCCAAACTCCGAACCAGCTACCAACCAAACAGCTCGGCACCTACCATACCAACCACCGACGCATACCTGTATACAGACTACAAAATGGAGTCGATGAAATTCTCTGATACACTGAATAACCTCAATCCAGATGAGGCAAAACTGTTCTCTAAATCGCAGGCAGAGGGTGGATTGTCTATACAAAGGTGCCAAAGTATCAAAAAACACGATACAGGGACTGAACGAGAACAGACTGCTCACACTGAACAGGAGCCACATAGACATAACACAATGGATCGAAGATCTAAACACGACTATAGGGCTCTCAATAATAAAAAAGCGATGAATATAACACCACAGGCAGACCACTGTTTAACGGAAATGACGGCTTCTGAAACGCATAACAGGTTGGATCTGTATTTTGAACGTAATATAAAACTGCATACAGATCCCACATCCGAGTCCAGTCGTTTAATGAAGATCACAAACTCCGAAATGCAGACATTCCTTAATGCTGACAACACAATGTTGACCACTGTCTTGGCGCAAGACCAAACGGACCACACAGTAGAGATGTTAACGAATGCTGATTTGGATAAAAACGATGACAGTCAAAGCATGTTTGACCAGAATGGAACCGAGAACGCAGCAACTGGGTTTTCAAATAATCACACGACCCTCAGCGCAGACAACACTACTTTAACCACTGTCACGTCGCAGAAACGAACGCACAGTGTAATCAAGTCGATGGACGTAAATACAAAGGTGGCCACAATCCCCATACAGAGCACAGCATACGACAGAACCGATCTTATGGATATGGAAACCAACGTGGTTGCATGTACAAACATTGACTGTCAAAAACCAACATCGAAACTTTTGAGGAAACATTCCAGCGCAGAATCGGGTTTTTCAAGGAATCATGACACTAATGATATAAATAAAAACTTGAACATTTCGCCTTGTAACATAGATAATGAAAGGGTTATGGGTAACGGAAAGGGTATAAACAAAAACTCCAATAACAATAAGAAAGTTGTCAACACTTCCACTTATGAATTAACGGAAGATGAAATAGAAGTTTTAAGTAAAGGACTCAACTTCGCTATAGCCCCCAGTGGTATACCAAAGGAGGAAATCATCTGCGACATTGAAGATGGTATAAAAGCTCTTAATGATCAATACAAGGACAAAGTGAGGCAAGAATGTGCCATTATTCGCCCGGATAAAGCCAAGCTTCCCGAAGAGAAACTTAAGCCGACGATCAATTAAGAGCCCTAAAAACCTTAAATGCAATAAGGATATTGTCATTCTAAAGGCAGACAAAGGAGGGGCTACAGTGGTTATGGACAGAGAAGAGTACAACAATAAGATGAAGGATCACCTGCATAATAGTGGAAGTTATAAAAAACTAAATGAAAACCCCATATCCAAAGTCATAAAGAAGGTTAAAAAAGCCATCAAGGAGTCCAAACTAGACGAGAAGGTGAAGAAGCGCTTGTACCCAGAAGGCGAAATCATACCCCGTATTTATGGTGCCCCTAAAATCCATAAAGCCGGTGTTCCTTTAAGGCCTATCGTCAAATAGATAGGTGCACCAACTTATGAATTAGCCAAATATGTGGCTCGCACCCTCGCCCCTATGGTGGGCAATACTAGCTCTTTCATCAAAGACTCCAACCAATACATTGATTTCATTAAGAAAGCTAAATTAGACCCTGGTGACAAAATTGTTAGCTTTGATGTTGTCCAACTTTTCACCAAAATCCCGCTTGATGAAGCCATGCAGGTAGTAAAACAAGTAGCAGACCCTCAAACTGCAAAACTCGCTGAAATATGTCTTCGCTCTACCTTTTTCACCTTCCAAGGGGAAGTTTTTGAACAAACTTCTGGTGTTGCCATGGGTTCTCCGTTATCTCCCATAGTAGCAAACCTCTTCATGGAGAAATTCGAAAAGAAGGCTTTGGAATCCTACCCATTAAAACACAAGTTTTGGATAAGATTCGTTGACGACACCAATGTCAATTGGCCCCATGGAGATGAAGAATTAAAAAACTTCCTTAACCATCTCAACAGCATATCCAAAGATATCCAATTTACAATGGAGGGTGAAGAAAACAACTACATCCCTTTCCTTGATGTTCTCCTTTCAAGAAATGAAGACGGATCCCTTGGACATAAAGTGTTCAGAAAGAAATCACACACAGACAATTATCTACATGCCAACTCACATCACTACCCAGCCTAGAAAATAGGGGTGATGCTGACTCTTTTTACTCGTGCTTTTAGAATATCAGACAAAGCTCATGTTGAAGAAGAAATTGAATATTTGAAGAAATCCTTCTCAAACTTGGGATATAGCAATAAGGACATCAACAAAGCTATACAAAAAGCCAGATTTGGAAGCAAAGGAATGATCACTAACGAATCCCCCTCTACAAAGGCTTACCTCCCTTATATTCAAGGAGTCACAGACAAGATAGCTAAGGTTCTAGCCAAAAAGAACATTAGAGCAACCTTCAAGCCTCTAGTAACCATCAGGCAAAGAATGAATTCGGTTAAGGATAACCCCGACCACCTCGAACAAAAGGGTGTCTACAAAATCAAGTGTTCATGTGGAGATTGCTATATTGGGGAAACAGGCAGAACCTTTAAAATAAGGTTTAAAGAACATGGGGCAGACATTAGGCTTGGAAGAATTAAAACCTCAGCCTTGGCAGAACATTCTAACAAAACATGTCACCACATATGCCTAGAAGAAGCAGTAATCATTGCCAAAGAAAATCATCATTTCAAATGCAAAATTCGTGAAGCCTTGGAAATCTTCAAACACCCACACAACCTTAATAGAGATGGGGGCTTAGATATTAGTAGAAATTGGGTCCGTGTGTTGTCTAGTTAAAACATATTGCTCTATGGATTCACTGGTCTCCTTGTATCCCTTCCCTTCCGTCATCCCTTTTTGATTCTCTTTCTCTACCTTGTACCCTTTCCTCTTCCCTCTATTTCGCACCTTACCCTTACCCTTCTCCTTAAACTGACCATTCCACTCTTCTTTATAACTTAATTAGTGTAGTTATTAAAATCTATTGACCTTCTCTTATCTCACTCTAATATCTCCTCCGTCTTCATATTTATAATATATAGTACTTAGGACATTATTATCATCTTATCTATATAAGGGGATACTATAACTCTTAAACATATCCTATAATACTACTTATCCTTAAAAACAATTATTTTAATCTTAAACCTTAGCTTAAGAATTTATGATAGCCTTGGGATCTCTTATCATTGATTCTTAGTAATATAATAGTAATTACTTGAATCTCCTTGTGACCTTATAACATTGTTAGAGTCTTATCCTTAATCTTTTAGTATAATTCATAAGCTAAAATTCTATATAATTCTTAGAACTTTTAAAGTTTAATAGTAATGGTTGATATTATAATCTACATAGGGTCCTTTAAATTCAATGAGAATCTATCCATTGAATCGATCCTTTAAATCATTTTTCTAGCACTCCCCTTCTCATCATCAATTTTGGAATATAATTATTTCTCCTTAATTTTTCTTGGCATTTAGAAAACATTAACACAATAATATAAATTAAATATCCTTAAATAAGAGAATCCTAAGACTTTATTAATATGAATATTAATATTTAGAAACTTTCTAACATTATTAACAATACATCTTGAGTTACCAAAATAATGATTTTGATTATTTTAATAATCATAAACATTGAAAAAACTCTTCTAAATAAAAATTAAAATAAAATATGAATTAATTGAAATCTAAACCTATTAAAGGGTATTTGGTTGGCTCTCTTTCATGTTGATTTTCCACTATTTATTTAACACAAATTGTCTCTCTTTTTTGTAGATTTGTCCTGATGATGGGTCTTGTTTTAGACCGGAAACATAGACTTAAAAATGAGAACTATGGAGATTTCGAGCTTTGATTCTAAAAATCCACACCACAGAAATCTACAATCCATTATTGTTATCTTTTTTATATTTATTAAATACAATTATAAAATTTCTATGCAAATTATCAAATAACAAATCCATATTTACTTTTTTCACATTTATTTAATAAGATTATGAAATTACCATCCAAATTATCAATTAGGATAAAGTAATAAATAACAAATAACATTTAAGAATATTAGTTATTTATTAACTAATATTGTATTTTACATACATACATATATATATATTTTAATTAACAATTATATATATATATATATATATATATATATAATTTTATAATTTTATCGTTATATTGTTAATTAAAAATTATTATTATTATATATATATATATATATATATATTCTCCAATTTTACTCTTGGCATTCTATTTCAAAAATAAAAAACATTTTAAAAACAATTTGCCACCACCAAATAAAAACCCATTGCTATTAAGTTCTTTCAAAAAATATAATTTTTTTAATTAAACAATTTAATGATGATTATGGTGATGGTGGTTACTGTTCGTTAAGACCAATGCGGTTTATCAGACCTTAAGAGAGGAGAAAGAATCTAAGTTTGATTCTTCAAAATCTTGTTTCTTTGGTTAAAGAGAAGGGAAATAAGTGCTCTAAGATCACTATAGGTCCACGTTGGCTTAATAGGTCAAGAATATTGGAAGTGTGCTAGATGGTTGGGCAGTCTAAAAGGCAGTGTTTTTCATCTTCCACCTGCTTAGAATCTCAAATCTGACAGATTCTATCGTTCCAAGGGGTCTTGGGAATAGATCACCATCTGGTCTCACTCCGAAGCTCATGGGAATTAGTTATTATCTTAGCAATGTTCATTTTTTTCTTATTTCTAAACAACACAAAGAGGTAATTCTAATTATCAAGGGTGGGATTCATCACTTCCTTATAGTATCTTAGCTTCTTTTTGCCCTCCAACTCCTGGTCCTCCCACAGCTTATCCTTAAACTTGGAGGTAATAGTATTCTTGATATCATATTTTCTTCCCATATTGAGCTCCTCCTTAATTCCCCAATTTTTGAGTCGGGACTGGGCATCCTTATGCCACCCGTGCTTGAGGCGAAGGTGAGGGTTTTGACTACAGTTAGAAGCAATTTTAGGGAGCCTTTTTTATTCCATGTTGTCAAGCTTCTTCTTATACATCAGATATCTAAACATAGTCGTACTTTCAATGGGGGACAAACCAAATTCGATCAAGAGGTTAGGATAGGGATTATCTCCCCTGATATTAAGGTTGTAGGTTATGAATTGCTTTTGAATCATCTCAATATTCCTCCATGACTCTTTAAATATACTCCAACCCCAAAATTCACATCTGTATAAAACAACATGGGTGACAAGGGTCTTAAAGAGGAACCTATTTTTACTCCAAATGTAAAGATCGATCGGCTTACAATTGTTTTCAAGCTCATAGTAAGCTTTCCAGCCCCCAATAATCATTTTCTCGATGTTATAATTCCAGTTGAGATGATAAGGGAAGTTAATGCCCAAATACTTATAAGAAGAAACCTGCTCTAAGCATTGGTTATTATACACGAAACTACACTGGGTGATCTTTCTGGATTTAATCATCATGCCTTTACTCTTGTCGGTATTAATTTTCATACCCATCTTGGAGGAGTAGTCATGAAGAATCAAGAGTTGTTTGTCAAGGTCATCATGGATTTTTGCAAGAAGAATGATATCATTAGCATAGAGGAGAAGAGTAATGAGAACGCTAACAAGCTCGGTGCCCTTCACAGGGGCTTCACTCAATGAACCTCTAACATGTCACGTGCGATCATAACATATTAAACAATACCCTTAATTTGAGTACATATTAGAAAATACCTCTAAAAAACACATTATTTAAGCCCCTACCAATATAAACCCAATAGACCTTCCCAATTTAAAAAGCCCCTACTTTCACTATATATTGTAGGTATCCATTTTTTCATCAACATTTTTTATACCCCTTTATATTTTTCATTAACTTTGAGCTCCATTTTTTATAAAAGCCAATATAAAAACCCTTTGACCCCCTATATATCCCCCAATATATTATGTCATTTTTTCCTCATTATATATCCCCCAATATGAACCCACGTGCTATAGTATTGCTCCCACAGTGAAGCCATTGTGGTGCCCTTGCACCCCACATATTCTAGACACTCCTCTATCTTATCGATGTATATGCCAAAAAGGGTAGGGGATAGGCGACACCCTTGCTTAAATCCAATATTGCAATTAATGTCTTTAGACCACCCCTCATTGGTCTTAAGCTTGGTAGTGACGGTCTCGTAGAGATGAATCACAACAATCCTCAACTGAGGAGGGACCATGATCTCTTTAAGTCTCTCCCAAATTTTATCTCGAGGAACAATGTCAAAAGCCTTTCTAAAGTCCAGAAAGAAACATAAGAGATCGACTTTACTATTTCGACATTCCTCCACAATTATTCTAAGAGTGACCAGATGGTCAATAGTCGAGTGATGTCTCCTAAAACCAAATTGTCCTTTAGCTCTTTTTCCCTGGCTCTCAAACCAAAGGCTAAGCTTCTTCTCCAAAATGAGCCCATAAAGCTTGGTCAGGATATGGCTAACTATAATGGTCCTGTAGTTAGATGGAACACTCTTGTCCCCATTTTTAAATATAGGCACAATAAGGCTTTGCGTCCAATGTCGAGGGAAGCCATGTGTTATAGCCAAATTGAGAAGTTTGCACAGTTAAGGAATGATGATAGATCTTCTCATTTTAAGGATCTCAGCTTGGTGTCCTTCAATATCTTTAGCTTTCCCATTAGCGATCTTATTAATACCAGACTCAATGTCGTCAAGAGAGAATAAATCCTCCTTAATTGGAGTGATTAAGGTGGTGCCCATAGTGCCCGTAGAGTCATACAACTTCTTAAGTTAGTTGTCCCAATTTTCTAAGGGGATAGAATGGTCATCTTTGGTTTTACAGACAAGAACATTCCGCCAAATTTTTTTGGGGACAAATTTAGAAAGGTGGAGAAGATAATCTTATCTTTTATTAATATATGATATTTTCTTCCTCTTGATGATATTTTTGTATATATTGATATTATGTAGCTTAATGATTTCATTAGGAGCGTCTCTGATCGCTTTCCTGGAAATTTTGCAATCTTTGACATACCATGGATTGGAAGTTCTATTAGACTGCTTAAATGGAATCTCGTTAGAAAACTTGCTAATGGTGTTGGAAAGGATAGTAGTGAAATGGTAATAAATTTGATCAATGTTATTATTATAATTCATGGGGCCTAAATCCCTCTTTAAATCCCTTAAGAGGAGGTCGATTTTACTTCTATCGAAGCTAATGTGTCTTTTTCTTCATTGGTCTCCTGCATGTGGGTGGTACGCATAGTAAGATTGAGGCATAGAGACAAAGGTATGTGGTCAGAGTCAGGATCGAATCCATTAAGAAGCTCAAAGTTTGTAATATTCTTGAGGACGAAGATGTTAGAAATTGCATAATCCACGACACTGCTACCCAAAGCATGGAAACATGTTATCTGACCAGAGAGGGGCCACTTGTTAATACCATTACAAATAATTAGGTCATTGGAACAACAAAGTTTGAGGAGCTAGGTGCAGAATAAGTTCTCGATAATGTCCTCATATTTTCTCTTGAATTTATTAGCTAAGTTACTATCTTCATCAAGCCACAAGGGGTCGGGGTTAGAGTTGTTGCTTAATGTAATGGCTTGGTTAGTAGGAGTTCTAGCGTTAAATTCTCCCAGTAAAAGGATATTACCATCATTTCTCACGTTGAAGATGTATTTTTATAAAGAATTGAAAGGACAATTCTTATCCAAGTTGTTGTTCTTATAGTATGTACAGTTGATCAGAACAACATATCAGATTGCAAGAAAGATCCTATTGGTGGTAGAATCATAGATTTCAATCCAAATGTATTCATTGAAGGGGTCGATTTTATGAAGTCGGATGTGAGAGGAAAAAGTGTTCCTTATATAGCATGCTATATCACCAAAACCCCTCCAAGAGGATTTCTTATTCCAACTAGACCAAAGAGTGAAACCGTCGAGGTGACGGACCCTAGATTCATCATGCTTTTGTGTTTCAACTAAGAGAATAAGATCAATATCACTCGGTATCCAACTTAACATAGGACCTTTACACCGTGGAAAGCCACGACAATTCCAAAAGAGGATCCAGAGTGATGCAAATCCCTATTTATCACTCGTGCTTGAGACTCTATCTCTAATAATAGCTTTCTTATTCCTAATGATTGCCAATTTCCTGATCTTTCTTGCATCCTTGACCTTTTGGACTTCTTTCCTAAGTTCAGCTTGGTCTTCTGGAATGAGATCTTCATTTATAAAGATTATCGTTCCTTTTAGGCTTGGGGACTTCCTGAGTATATCCAATTTATGTTCATGACAACTGACCTCGACACGGAAGAGTCTATGTTTATGCTCAAGTGTCTTTTCGACCTTTAGTGCTTCCGTAAAATAGGTTGTTTCAATTTGAGGTTTTGTTTTTAATTGTTCTTTAACCATTTCTAATGTGTTTTCATTGTTTTGTTCTTCTATACCCGTAATTATAAGATTTAAGGCTTGTTTGTGGCGCTCATGGTCGAGAACAATTAATTTATTAATTTCCTCTTTGATGGGTTTAATATCTAAGTTATTTTCTGTGTTATTATGTAGTTGTTCTTTTAGATTTTTAATCTCGCTTTTCAAGGTGTCATTTTCGTCGACAATTGTTTGTTTACTATCTTCTATTTCTTGAACTTTACCTTTCATTTCTTGGAGTTCAATTTCGAGTGTGGTTATTTTATTTTCTGATGATTTGTGGTTGTTATCAAGCATTGCCATAAAAATCAAAGTATATATATATATATCTCATTTATGTTCCAATTTTACACCTGTCATTCTATTTCAAAAATAAAAATACCTATCTCCATTTTAAAAACAATTTACCACCACCAAATAAAAACCCATTGCTATTAATTTTTTCCAAAGATTTTTTTTTTTTTTTAAATTGGAAAAGCTATTATATTAAGGAGTTGTCTACCGACGCAACATAATAACATAGATGATGGTTTTTTGCTGGAATCCAGTAAAAATAATTTCAAAAAATCATGTAGTTGGAGCGTTTGAATTGCATTTTTGATGGTGGAAATGACTTCTACAACATCAAAAACCTTTAAGATGCCCAAAATACTGAAGTTTAACAACTGTAATGGACATTTTGAAAAATATTTACCTGAATTTTTCAAATTCTTACCGAATTTTTTGAGTTATTCTATGAGTTTTTTAGAATACAACTTATATTAATGTCAGACTTTGAAACTTTGATCTTCATGGTAATGACAATTGACAATTTATTGACATATACCATGGGGTTTGCTATATTATGTGTTAAATAACATGTAGTCAATGTCTAGGTAGCATAAGAAATTAAATAATTATTAAGCAAACACGATCCATTCAGTCTCGAAAACTGCCGATGGCACATTAAATTTAAAAAAAAACGACAAACCAAACAAAACAGTTACTTATGAGGGCGAATATCATAGCACGTTAACCTTAAATAATACACACTCATACGCTGTGCACATTCTCCTTTCATATTTCATCATTTATTGTTTATATATCTCAAATTCTCTTTTTGACGTGATATTGGGTAATTATGCAACTCGGTGGAGATTGCAGTGAAAGTGCTTTCACTATACTCGAGAGAAGGAATTCAGAAGTTCCAGAATGAGGTAAGTCTAGCAACAACAAATATGAATGTCGAATAATCCATCCATTTCACTTGATTAGTAGATTGATATTCTTTACAGAACGCATCATAATACATTTCACTTGATGAGCAGATTGATCTTCTTTCCAGAATCAACCATAAGAACTTTGTGTCCTTATTGGGATAGAGTAACCAGTCAAGAGAGCTCATGCTAATCTACGGTCATATTCTTGGAGGGTCCCTAAGAGACTGCCTCCATGGTAAATATTTTGCTTCTTATTAATATTGTTTCATTCAGGTCTATGAAAATTACATATAGAGCTAAGAACATATTTGAATTCACATTTTTTTTCTAGGTTCTCACGCTGAACTTTCAGCACTACCTTGGAAAGCGAGGCTTAAAATAGTTTTAGATGCAGCAAAGGGTAACTCTTTTCTCTAAAGTGCTTTCTTCGGCTGTATATTTTTGTTAAATCTAAAAATTCGTTCATTTTCATGAACTATGTAATCTCGATTGGTATCTTTCTCATGTTATCCACACGTTATCTTTTATGAAGGATTGGAGTACCTGCACGTAGGTTGCACCCCAAGGATAATTCATAGGGATATTAAGAGCTCCAACATCCTTTTAGACATCTATATGAACGGAAAACTAGCTGACTTTGGTCTCTCAAGGATAGCCAATGAAGCGAGAAGCTACTGGTAGTACTATGTTGAAAGGAGGCACTGGTGTGGGTCAGGTATAATATCTGAGTAACTTGTACATTTTTGCCTATAATAATCATGATCTTGAGAGTGATTTGGGATGTTTTTACTGCAGGTATTTTTGCACTCAAATGTTGGTGAGAAAGTGGCGTATAGGTTTGGTGGTGTTGCTAGAAATCATATGTGGCGGACCACCCATATGTAGAAACTACCTGGGAACAAGTTAACATCATTGTTGGTGAGATTTGATTATAATTGATCATTAAATAGTGACACCAGCATCTTCAGTGATAGTTATTCAGTTACACTTCCCTAATGTTGTAATTTATGACAATCCAATGAAATTTATTTAATATATTTGAAGTATTTATAAGGTGATACGTATGTTTTTAGAGAAGCGGGTGATGACAAAATTAGTTACTGGGGAAATTGAAGAAATCATAGACAAGAGGATGGGAGAAAACTACGAGATTAATGCGATAGTTGATTGTGCCAAACTAGCTCTTAGATGTGTTGATGCTAAGCCAACTTCTAGGCCTACTTCCAGAGAAGTAGTGCATGCGATAAAAGAGATTATTGGACATGAGAGTAGTAAGAATGCTCCGGGAGGTTCAGGAGAAATTTGTATGGGACCTGGAGATTTCGAAGTCGACCCCATTCGTCTACATGATGAGTTCAGTAAACCCAATGATATGTTATGGCATGACAACAGCTGCAACATCAGTCAAGTAGGAAGATGAGTGGAAACGTAGAACATCCATTCCATGGTGTAGATTTAAAGAAAGCAACGTCAATGAGAATGCCAATCTATTATTCATATCATATTAACTTTGAAATGAATTTACCTATTTGGAGATACGTATATGATTGATAACAGCAATATTCTTATTTAATAATGTTGCTCTAGTCAATTCGATGGCCTTTAACGAATAATATTGCACTTTCAGAGTTTTCTGTTCAGGCTGGATTGAACAAATCACTCACTACAAGGAGAACCTGAAACCCATTAAACCCGATATATTCTCGATATGTTCTTCATACAATCCTTCCCACTAGATCTCTATAACCACTTAAAGCATAGCCACGTTTCTTCTTTAATAATGTTGCGCTTGTCTATTCAAGAGCTTTCAACCAATAACGTCTAGAGTTCTGTTTTCATGTTCCATTTTTATTTTGAATATAAATTTAACTTCAATTTGTTTAAATATGGTTAAAATTACACAATGCATGCGGAATGTTGAAAATTTATCTTTATAAATTCCGGTTAACTAAAACTATCTATAAAATTTATAATTATAATATATTATGGAATCGAATAATAGAAGAAAATTATTCATCATTTCTAGGATGCCTACCCGATATTTTCTTCATTGCACTTCAGAGTTTTCTGTTCAGGCTGGATTGAACAAATCGCTTACTACAAGGAGAACCTGAAACCCAAACCCGATATATTCTCGATATGTTATTCATTCAATCCTTACCACTAGATCAAAGACCATTATTCAAGAAAACCTGTCATATGGAAATATTGATTACCTCTGCCAGACTCGTACTCGGGACTAGAGCTTGCCCTAATCACATCTGACGGCAGCGACTGCTTTCTCTCCGCCATTGAAACTCATTGTAACGTCTGTCTGTGAAGTGTGAAGAGGGAGCAGCCAAGAGGGGTTATTTGGAGGTGGAGATCTCCATGACAGGGCTTGGGCTGTAATGCTCTATATAATATCCTGCAGCTCTCGTAGCCATTATCGTTGAAGGGGATGAAGTTTATGTCAATGAACGCAGGGAACGGAAGTGTTTACAACTATATTTATAATTTCATGGCTTCCTTACCCTGCTGCTGCCACTCAAATTGCGTGCATTGTCGTACTGGGTGAGTGAATTGAGTGTGTGAAAGTACAGCATTTAACACGCTTTCACAGCATGGAGGATAGGATTCCCACATGCTATCGGATAATCACATGGCTCATGCGCGTTACATCGCTTTCTGTCGCCTTCACATTTTAATTACACATCGCTTTCTATCGCCTTCACATCTTTCCTTCCATTATCTTCGTTGCTGTCGGCCCAACTTGCACTCGAGGTTTACAACGTCATTTATCTGCGATGTGGACTTTGGGTTGCATCTTATCCGAAATTCGAAAAGGCCTAGCCTTATTTCTTGGGCTATTAATTATTTAAATAACTTTAAATCTAACCACAAGTACTATATGCCCTAAAACATAATATATGTCACACTACATTAAATAGCGAATAACCTAAAATATAAAACTGACCTTAGTTAATATTCTACTGCCCACTCAAGTTATCATTGTAATGTATTGAGTGCTATGGAATAATATCTGAAAATTAATACAGTACAGGTGTCAAATATCAAACGTGACGTGATTAATTGGTAGATTAATTTATTTTTTTTATATTATGGTTATGGTGGCATTTTCTTTTGTCTTTTACTTATTTTCAAATAGCCGGAGTACAATCATATGATAAATATGGTCGAAATTTGTACCATTACTTTATAAATGTAGTTGAAAGATGGCAGCATACTCTTGTCGTCTCCTTTATGTTTAATAATGTTTTTTTTTTTTTTTTTAATTTAAATATTATTTCATTTTTTTAAATTAATGGTTTTACTATAATTATTTGTGTATAAATTATTTAAATATTTGTTATTTGATAATTGTATAATAATTTTATAGTATAATTATTTGTGTATAAATTATTCAAATATTTGTTATTTGATCATTTGTATAGTAATTTTAAAATTATATTAGATAAATGTGAAAAAAGTAAATATTTATTTATATAATATTATTTTTTTCATTTGTTATTTTATCAAATTGTTATTAGTTATTTGAGATTTTGCATCTTAATTTTATAATTGCATTAATAAAATATGAAAAAAATAAACATAGACTCGCATGATGCTATTTTTATTTAATAATTTGAACAATATTTTCATAATTGTATTAGGTGAATGTGAAAAGATAAATATAGATTTAAAGATGTAAGCTAGTGAATACTTGAAATTCCATCCATTGATTAAGTGGAAATGAATGAAATACTTATGCATTTTTCATTTATGACCATAAGATAAAAGATTTAAATTGAAAAAAAGGTTTAAAATATCAATTTTTCTTGTAATTAATTTCCTTGCATCTCTAAATCTATCTTTATCTTTTTTATATTTATTAAATACAATTATAAAATTTCTATGCAAATTATCAAATAACAAATCCATATTTACTTTTTTCACATTTATTTAATAAGATTATGAAATTACCATCCAAATTATCAATTAGGATAAAGTAATAAATAACAAATAACATTTAAGAATATTAGTTATTTATTAACTAATATTGTATTTTACATACATACATATATATATATATATATATATATATATATATAATTTTTTAATTAACAACTTAACAATAAAATTAACAATTATATATATATATATATATATATATATATATATATATATATATATTCTCCAATTTTACACTTGGCATTCTATTTCAAAAATAAAAAACATTTTAAAAACAATTTACCACCACCAAATAAAAACCCATTGCTATTAAGTTCTTTCAAAAAATATAATTTTTGTAATTAAACAATTTAATGATGATGATGGTGGTGGTGGTGGTGGTGGTGGTGGTGATGGTGGTGGTGGTTACCGTCCGTTAAGACCAATGCGGTCTATCAGACCTTAAGAGAGGAGAAAGAATCTAAGTTTGATTCTTCAAAATCTTGTTTCTTTAGTTAAAGAGAAGGGAAATAAGTGCTCTAAGATCGCTATAGGTGGGTTGGCTTAATAGGTCAATAAGATTGGAAGTGTGCTAGATGGTAGGGAATTGAGAGCGAATATGAGTAATAGTTGGGCAGTCTAAAAGGCAGTGTTTTTCATCTTCCACCTGCTTAGAATCTCAAATCTGACAGATTCTATCGTTCCAAGGGGTCTTGGGAATAGATCATTGCCCGGTCTCACTCCGAAGCTCATCGGAATTAGTTATTATCTTAGCGATGTTCATTTTTTTCTTATTTCTAGACAACACAAAGAGATAATTCTAATTATCAAGGGTGGGGTTGATCACTTCCTGATAGTACCTTAGCTTCTTTTTACCCTCCAGCTCCTGATCCTCCCACATCTTGTCCTTAAACGTGGAGGTAATAGTATTCTTGATATCATCTTTTCTTCCCATATTGAGCTCCTCCTTAATTCCCCAATGGTTGAGTCGGGACTGGGCATCCTTATGCCACCTGTGCTTGAGGCGAAGGTGAGGGTTTTTACTACAGTTAGAAGCAATTTTAGGGAGCCTTTTTTATTCCATGTTGTCAAGCTTCTTCTTATACATCAAATATCTAAACATAGTCGTACTTTCAATGGGGGACAAACCAAATTCGATCAAGAGGATAGGATAGGGATTATTTCCCTTGATATTACGGTTGTAGGTTATGAATTGCTTTTGAATCATCTCAATATTCCTCCATGACTCTTTGGATATACTCCAACCCCAAACTTCACATCCGTATAAGAAAACATGGGTGACAAGGGTCTTAAAGAGGAACCTATTTTTACTCCAAGTGTAAATATTGACTGCCTTACAATTATTTTCAAGCTCATAGTAAGCTTTCCAGTCCCCAATAATCCTTTTCTCAATGCTATAATTCCAGTTGAGATGATGAGGGAAGTTAATGCCCAAATACTTATAAGAAGAAACCTACTCTAAGCACTAGTTATTATACAAGAAACTACCCTAGGCGATCTCTTTGGATTTAATGATCATGCCTTTAGTCTTGTCGGTATTAATTTTCATACCCATCTTAGAGGAGTAGTCATGAAGAATCAAGAGTTGTTTGTCAAGGTCATCATGTATTTTTGCAAGAATAACGATATCATTAGCATAGAGGAGAAGAGTAATGAGAATGCCAACAAGCTCGATGCCCTTCACAAGGGCTTCACTCAATGAACCTCTAGCATATCACGTGCGATCATAACATATTAAACAATACCCTTAATTTGAGTACATATTGGAAAAAAGCTCTAAAAAACACATTATTTAACCCCCTACCAATATAAACCCAATAGACCTTCCCAATTTAAAAAGCCCCTACTTTCACTATATATTGTAGCTATCCATTTTTTCATTAACATTTTTTATACCCCTTTATATATTTTCATTAACTTTGAGCTCCATTTTTTATAAAAGGAAATTTAAAAACCCTTTTCCCCCTATATATCCCCAATATATTATGTCATTTTTTCCTCATTATATATCCCCCAATATGAACCCATGTGCTATAGTATTGCTCCCACAGTGAAGCCCCTGTGGTGCCCTTGCACCCCGCATATTTTAGACACTCCTCTATCTTATCGATGTATATGCCGAAAAGGGTAGGGGATAGGGGACACCCTTGCTTAAATCCAATATTGCAATTAATGTCTTTAGACCACCCCTCATTGGTCTTAAGCTTGGAAGTGACGGTCTCGTAGAGACGAATCACAACAATCCTCAACTGAGGAGGGACCATGATCTCTTTAAGTCTCTCCCAAAGTTTATCTCGAGGAACAATGTCAAAAGCCTTTCTAAATTCCACAAAGAAACATAAGAAATCAGATTTACTATTGCGACATTCCTCCGCAATGATTATAAGAGTGACCAAATGGTCAATAGTCGAGTGATGTCTCCTAAAACCAGCTTTTCCTTTAGCTCTTTTTCCCTGGCTCTCAAGCCAAAGGCTAAGCTTCTTCTCCAAAATGAGCCCATAAAGCTTGGTCAGGATATGGCTTACCATAATGGTCTTGTAGTTAGATGCAACACTCTTGCTCCCATTTTTAAATATAGGCACAATAAGGCTTTGCGTCCAATGTCGAGGGAAGCCATGCGTTATAGCCAAATTGAGAAGCTTTCACAGATAAGGAATGAGGTTAGATATTCTCATTTTAAGGATCTTAGCTTGGTATCCTTAAATATCTTTAGCTTTCCCATTAGCGATCTTATTAATACCAGACTCAATGTCGTCAAGAGAGAATACATCCTCCTTAATTGGAGTGATTAAGGTGGTGCCCATAGTGCCCGTAGAGTCATACAAATTCTTAAGTTAGTTGTACCAGTTTTCTAAGGGGATAGAATGGTCATCTTTGGTTTTACAGACAAGAACATTTCGCCAAATTTTTTTGGGCACAACTTTAGAAAGGTGGAGAAGTTAATCTTATCTTTTATTAATATATGATATTTTCTTACTCTTGATGATATTTTTGTATATATTGATATTCTGTAGTTTAATGATTTCATTAGGAGCGTCTCTGATCGCTTTCCTGGCAATTTTGCAATCTTTGACATACCATGGATTAGAACTTCTATTAGACTGCTTAAACAAAATCTCATTAGAAAACTTGCTAATGGTGTTGGAAAGGATAGTAGTGAAATGGTAATAAATTTGATCCATGTTATTATTATAATTCATGGGGCCTAAATCCCTCTTTAAATCCCTTAATAAGAGGTCTATTTTACTTCTATCGAAGCTAATGTGTCTTTTTCTTTCATTGGTCTCCTGCATGTGGGTGGTAAGCATAGTAAGATTGAGGCATAGAGACAAAGGTATGTGGTCAGAGTCAGGATCGAATCCATTAAGAAGCTCAATTTTTGTAATATGCTAGGACGAAGATGTTAGAAATTGCATAATCCACGACACTGCTACCCAGCGCATGGAAACATGTTATCTGACCAGAGAGGGGCCACTTGTTAATACCTTTACAAATAATTAGGTCATGGGAACTGCAAAGTTTGAGGAGCTAGGTGCAGAATAAGTTCTCGACAATGTCCTCATATTTTCTCTTGAATTTATTAGCTAAGTTACTATCTTCATCAAGCCACAAGGGGTCGGGGTTAGAGTTGTTGCTTAATGTAATGGCTTGGTTAGTAGGAGTTCTAGCGTTAAAGTCTCCCAGTAAAAGGATATTACCATCATTTCTCAGGTTGAAGATGTATTATTATAAAGAATTGAAAGGGCAATTCTTATCCAAGTTGTTCTTCTTATAGTATATAGAGTTGATCGGAGCAAAATATCAGATTGCAAGAAAGATCCTATTGGTGGTAGAATCATAGATTTCAATCCAAATGTATTCATTGAAGGGGTCGATTTTATGAAGTTGGATGTGAGAGGAAAAAGTGTTCCTTATATAGCATGCTATATCGCCAAAACCCCTCCAAGAGGATTTCTTATTCCAACCAGACCAAAGAGTGAAACCGTCGAGGTGAGGGACCCTAGATTCATCATGCTTCCGTGTTTCAACTAAGAGAATAAGATCAATATCACTCGGGATCCAACTTAACATAGGACCTTTACACCATGGAAAGCCACGACAGTTCCAAAAGAGGATCCAAAGTGATGCAAATCCCTATTGATCACTCATGCTTGAGACTCTATCTCTAATAATAGCTTTCTTGTTCCTAATGATTGCCAATTTCCTGACCTTTCTTGTATCCTTGACCTTTTGGACTTCTTTCCTAAGTTCAGCTTGGTCTTCTGGAATGAGATCTTCATTTATAAAGATTCTCGTTCCTTTTAGGCTTGGGGACTTCCTGAGTATATCCAGTTTATGTTCATGACAACTGACCTTGACACGAAAGAGTCTGTGTTTATGCTCAAGTGTCTTTTCGACCCTTAGTGCTTCTGTAAGATAGGTTGTTTCAATTTTAGGTTTTGTTTTTAATTGTTCTTTAAGCATTTCTAATGTGTTTTCATTGTTTTGTTCTTCTATACCCGCAATTATAAGATTTAAGGCTTGTTTGTGGCGCTCATGGTCGAGAACAATTAATTTATTAATTTCCTCTTTGATGGGTTTAATATCTAAGTTATTTTCTGTGTTATTATGTAGTTTTTCTTTTAGATTTTTAATCTCGCTTTTCAAGGTGTCATTTTCTTCGACGATTGTTTGTTTACTATCTTCTATTTCTTGAACTTTACCTTTCATTTCTTGGAGTTCAATTTCGAGTGTGGTTATTTTATTTTCTAATGATTTGTGGTTGTTATCAAGCATTGCCATAAAAATTAAAGTATATATATATATATAGATGTCATTTATTTTCCAATTTTACACCTGTCATTCTATTTCAAAAATAAAAATACCTATCTCCATTTTAAAAACAATTTACCACCACCAAATAAAAACCCATTGCTATTAATTTTTTCCAAAGATATTTTTTTTGTTAAATTGGAAAAGCTATTATATTAAGGAGTTGTCTACCGACGCAACATAATACCCTAGATGACGGTTTTTTTTATGGAATCCGATAAAAATAATTTCAAAAAATCACGTAGGTTGAGTGTTTGAATTGCGTTTTTGATGGTGGAAATGACTTCGCCACCATCAAAAACCTTTAAGACGTCCAAAATACTGAAGTTTAACAACTGTAACGGACATTTTGAAAAATATTTACTTGAATTTTTCAAATTCTTACCAGAATTTCTGAGTTATTCTATGAGATTTTTAGACTACAACTTATATTAATGTCAGACTTTGAAACTTTGATCTTCATAGTAATGAAAATTGATAATTTATTGACATATACCATGAGGTTTGCTATATTATGTGTTAAATAACATGTAGTTAATGTCCAGGTAGCATAAGAAATTAAATAATTATTAAGCAAACATGATCCATTCAGCCTCGGAAACTGCCGATGGCACATTAAATTTAAAAAAAAACGACAAACCAAACAAAACAATTACTTATGAGGGTGAATATCATAGCACGTTAAGCTTAAATAATACACACTCATACGCTGTGCACATTCTCCTTTCATATTTCGTCATATATTGTTTATATATCTCAAATTCTCTTTTTGACATAATATTGGGTAATTTTGCAACTCGGTGGAGATTTATTTTTATAATAAAATTTAGAAAATGGCGTAATTTGCTGAATAGACTGTTTGGCTTTTATTTAGGCATATTTTTCACTTTATTCGAAATTAAGTGAGAAATCAGAAAATTGTAATTTTAATGGGTTGAGTATGTATAATGTTTTTCAATGGTATTGAATAGATTTTAACTTTTAAAACTATATTTAAGTAATAAAATATTTTAATTTTAAGTCTTAGATTATATATATATATATATAATTTTTTAGTCAAATTTTTTATTATTATATTACATTATGATAGTTTATAATTTTTTTTCTTTCACTCTAATAATATTTGTTAACAAGCAGAGTAGAAGGGGTTATTTATAAGGCAAACAAACTTGCATAATGAATATATACAGATAAAAATGGGTTACCTCCTTAGGAAAAGAATTTTTTCAAAATAAGCTCATTCACACGAAGAGACTCTCTCTTTCGTGTTAGATCTTGCAATATGAATGTTGATGAGCCTATCTTTTCAATGATTTGAAATGGTCCAAGCCACATGTTTTGAAATATGGTATGTTTACCTTTATCTTCATGTGCTTTGTTCCATTTTAAAACAAGATCACCAATTTGTAATGTTTTAGATCTAGTAGAACTTGCATCAAAAGAAGATTTTATAAGTTGTTGATGTTTAGCATGAGTGATTTTGACTTTTTCCCTTTCTTCATTTAATTTCAGGATTTGATCAAATCTTAATTGGACAGAGGATGAAGGATTTTCTTCAATAAATTGTACTAGGGCTAGAGATGGGAGTGCTAGGTTTGAAGGTATTACAAATTCTTTCCCATATACTAGATTAAAAGGTGAAGTACCTATTGAAGACTTCTAAGTTATACGATCGACCCATAATGCAAAGATCAAAGACTTATGCCAATTCTATTGATTTTGGTCAATAGTTATTTTAATGATTTTGATGAGATTCTTATTAGTTGATTCAGTCAAACCATTACCTTGGGGATAATAATTTGCAGAATATTTTAATTAAAACCTCTTTTGAGCGCAAATTCCATTATACTATTTCCAGAAAAATAAGATGCATTATCAAAAACAAGGGCATTAGGTACACCAAACCTGGTAATGATGAATTGATCAATGAATTCAATGATTGCATCAGAATTGGCTAACTTTAAAGGAATTGATTCTACCCACATTGTGAAGTAATCCGTGGCTGTAAGGATGTATCTATGTTGGTTGGAAGAATGTGGAACAATTTCTCCTATAATATCAAGTCCCCATTGTTCAAATGTTTGCTCAATGTTTACTGGTTGTAAAGGAAAAGCTGGTTTCCGTTGTCTTCCACTGGCAGTCTGGCACATCTTACATTTCCTTACATAGTCATGGGCATCTTCAAACAAAGTAGGCCAATAATATCCAGCATGAATTATCTTGTGAGCTATAGTGTCTCCTCCAAAATGTCCACCTGTTGGTCCATCATGTAATTCCTGCAAAACCTTGTGTGCTTCAATTTTTTCCAGACATCTTAGAAAAATGGAATCATAATTTCTTCTGAATAACACATCATCAATGATCTCAAAGTTTTTAGCTTTTAATCTCAAAGCACGCTTGCTTTTATAACCGATATTAGGAGGAGCATACCCATTTTTTTAAGTAAAAGATCAAATCAACATATTGAGATTCAGAATTTATGATACTTATCTCATTCACTTGAAAAGTATTATCTTGATCTTGATGTTCTGGAATATTGGAAGCTCCTTCTAATAACCTTCAAAACCCTTGTCCTCTAAAAATTTTAGCTGGTTTAATATCGATATCATATTCTTGTAAGGTTGTTACCCAATTGGCTCTTTTTTCTCCTACTTCCCTTTGTACTAGCAATTGTCTTACTGCAGAAAATGGGACAATGATTTTTGTATGTGTTTTTAAGAGAAATGGCCTAAAGTGTTTGATAGATTTAAACATAGAAAAATCTTGTTTTTCTACTTCTGAGTAGTTAAGTTCAGCTCCTTGGAGATTTAAACTAAAGAAGGAGATAGGTGCTTCAATTTGTTGATCATTGAGTTGTGTCAAAACATCAACATAAGATATTTCAATGGCTAGAGTGTACAAAATAAATTGATTAGAAAAATTAGGAGTACTCGATGCTAGAGCATTAATAATTTCCTATTTGATTGAATCAAAGGCTTCCTTTTCTTTATGTCCCCATTTGAAAAATGAATTCTTCTTAATCATAGTTTGTAAAGGTAAGACTATATGAGAAAAATCGGGAACAAATATTTTTACAAAATTTATCTCTCTTAAAAATGACAGCATGGATTTCTTATTATGTGGCAAAGGGATATCAGAAATCTCTTTTATTCTTCCAGGGTCAATATATATTCCATCTTTAGATACAACAAATCCTAAGAGTTTCCCTTCATTAAGAGCAAAGAATGATTTTTTTGGATTTAAAGAAATACCATACCTTCTACATCGTTCAAAGATCTGTTTTAAATCATGTAGATGGTTGGCTCTTTTTTTTGGAAAGACAGTTATGTCATCTAGATAGACAACAACTGACCTATTAATCAAACCTTTGAAAGCTATATCCATGGCTCTTTGGAAAGTAGCTCCGACATTTATCAAACCGAAAGGTATTTTTTGGTAGGCATATGTTCCCCATTTGGTTCTGAATGTAGTTTTCAGTCTATCATCTGGATGCACCAGTATCTGATTATATCCTAAAAAACCATCAAGAAAATACATTAATTCAGAACTAGCTACTGCTTGAAGTATTTGTTCCATTGTTGGTAGTGGGAAATTATCTTTTTGACATGCCTTGTTGATATTTCTAAAATCTATACAAATCCTAATGTCTCCATTCTTTTTCCTAACAGGTACACATTTTTGAAACCCAATTCGAATGTCTAACAGAGAAAATAATTTTAGCTTTCAAGAGTTTATTCAACTCTATTTTAATTTGACTTTCCAAGTTGGGATGAATTTTCCTTAACTTTTGTTGCACTGGTTTCTCATCGGAGATCATCGGAATTGTATGCTGAATGATAGAAGTATCATAAGTTCTTAAATATTTGTAATTCCAAGCAAAAACATTTGTGTATTTGTTTAGAAGTTTGATGAAAGCAAACCTTTCTTCTGGTGTTAGCTCGAGTCCTAGATTGGCATTTTGTGGTTTAGATTTAGTGCCAAGGTTTAATAATTCAAACTTTAAAGTAGAACTTTGAAGTTTGGCATTAGTGACCTTTTTGAATCTATCTTTGATATCATAGAAATATTCAAGCTTAACCATAGATTTCGGGATGGAATTTTCACTGTTATTTTATTTTATTTGGAGATCATGATCACTTTCATCAACTATTTGATCATCGTAATATTTATCCGAAGTTAATAAGTTAAGGATGTCTTCATCATGATTAAACACTTGCCAATTGGTGACATTGTCAGGGACAGATGGTCGAAAAATCAATTCAACTAAAAATCTATCTGGACTATAATCCTTAGCTTGAAGGAGCTTAGAAGCAACATTAGCTAATAAATCAGCTGTTGCATTCTGAGATCTAGGAATAGGGGAAATATTGAATGCTAGAAAGTGAGTTGTAAGATTTTGAACAAGGGCTTGGTAATGTTTAAGATGACTTGAAAGACAATGAATAGTATTCCTAACTTGCCTGATGACAATTTCACAATCACCATATACCTTCAAATATTTTACATTCAGGCCTATTTCTTTGTAAAGTCCTTGAATCAAAGCTTCATATTCTGTAGTGTTGTTTGTACACTCAAATTCTAGTTTGCATGACAACATAGTTTTTTCCCCTTCTGGACTAATTAAAATTCATCCTGCTCCTGCACCATCATTGGACTTTGATCCATCAAAGTACAAAGAAAAAAATAAAGATTTATCTACAGATTTATTTACAAATTGATCGACGATATTAACACATATTGAAGTATCGGTATGTGAGAAGTTTTCAGCTTGTGAAGTGAAGCTATTTACAGGGAAAGGTGATTGTTGGGCGTTAAAATTTCCAAAGAATGATTCGGCTGAGTAATTTCCAAGAATGTTATTATTGAAAGCTACAGGTTGGTTTTCTTGTTCAAACTCTGTTACTGTATGGGTCATGTGTTTCTCCCGATCAATCTTAATTTGATTTGGTTTCCCTTTATAGGGAAGCCACATGTGAGACCAATCGGTAGAAATATAACCATGAAGTTTTTCAGACCAATCCCTGCTTAATATTAAACCATAAAACTCAGGGATGTCAACAATCAATATATCAATTCTTTGAATTACTTTAGGATCAGCTGATAGCCTGATAGTGACTGAATTAATCTCTCCTAAAACTTGCACTTTAGTTCGATAAAATTGGACAATATGAACTGTAGATTTTTTGGGTTCAATGTTTAATTTAGAGCACACTGAGGCTGGCACTATGTTTGATGATGCCCTTGAATCTATCAAGCAGTTATGTAAATTCCTATTATAGATCTCGTAAGTTAAGAGAAAAGGAGGTGTATGTGAATTAGATCTATCTCTAATCAAAACAGCATCAGTAACATCTACTTTCTCAGATGGTGGCTTACCTGATCCTTTGGTTGCCTTGGATAATACACTAGTTGGAAGAGGAGAAGTAGGCACTGCATTCAATTCTTTTAACAACAACTTCTGTTGATGCTTGAGCTTGCTGAGTTCATGTAAAGAAATATTTGTTCTGGTCTTCTTCATGTCTTCTATAATGTTATAATCCATAGAATCATATACTACTAGTGTTTTAGATGTTGATGGAAAATTAGAAGATGATGGTTGATTTTGGGTAGGCAAAGAAGAAGTTTTCTTTATGGGAGCTTTATCTTTAGTAGCAGGAGTTGAATTTTTCTTCTTAGGGGATGTTTGAATAGGTTCTGTTGCACTCTTACTTCTTGTGTTCACTGGGAGAGCTTCCTGTTTATTTTCATTATCTGAGTTATACAAAATAAAATCCCACATCCCATGGCATTCAACTAATTCGTGTTCTTCGTTTTATTCTGATGATAGAAGTGTATCTTCCTTTTCATCTTCTTCTAAATATGATTCTGCATTAGATATTGCATTAGGTGGTTTAGGTTTAGTTGGTTGATTTATTTTGAAGGTTTAGTTTCAGCTACTTGTTTTTTAATTTCTACCATTTCGTTGGACATAGTTTTCAGGAATTTTTGTAATCATTCCATATCATATGGATCTTTAGGCGCTTTCTTCTTTGAATCATCCTTGAAACTAACCTTTTTGGATTTTCTCTATTCACTAGCATTCTTTTTCTCTAAATCAATGATACGTTTTTCTACAACGATTGCTTCCTTCATGTTTTTGGCTTGTGTAGGTTTAGCAGCACTATCTACAAAGATAGCTATATTTGAAGGCAAAGCGGATATATAACATTAAATTTGGCCTTCTTCACTAGGTTTTGATGTTGCAGGAATTTTATTCAAAAAATTGTTAAATCGGGAGTTGAAGTCTTTGATGGGTGCCTTAGATTTTGATTTCAAATTAGAGAGATCATTAATCAAAGTTGCTATTGATCTATCATCTCCAAACTTGGTTAGGAATTGTTCCTGAAAGACATCCCAACTATCAATGGATCCTGGTGGTAATGAAAAATACCAAGATCTCGCTGCTCCTTGTAAAGTATATGGAAATAGTCTGACAACATCATCTTCATGTGTTACTCCATTTAAGTTTACAGAAAACATGAAGTTGTTAATGTGTTCTTCAGCTAATATGCCAATATCAGGACTAAACTTTGGTAACCATTTCTCAGGATGAGCTGGTAATTGACTCAAAGGTGCAGGCATTGTAACCGCTCCTGTATTAGTCCATGGTCTTGTTTGAGGTTGAGCCATAGTTGTACTAACAGTAGAGGAAGGTGAAGGGACAGTTGAAAGTGATTGAGTAGATGTTGTTGAAACAGTTATACCCTTCTGAATTGTAACTTGAAGTTGGGAAACAGATGTCTGAGTTTGCAATTGTGTGAAAGATGTGGATGATAATAATTAAAGAGTCTCACTTTTTGACTCTAAAGGTGTTTTTCTAGCTCTTTTTCTACTTGGTAGAGGAAGTTCAGTCGGTAAAATACCAAGCTTTTCGCTCTGCAATCTAGTAAGAGGCTGGGAAGGAGTATATTGTGAAGTCACGGATAACTCAAACTCTTCTTGTGATAATGAAAACCCCTGGAGTTTATGAATTAGAGATTGTACTTCAGGAGATTCGAAAGATGAATCGTCCAATATTTCTAAGGTTTTGGCAGTGGGTGTAGTAATCTTCTTTTCAACTTCTTTCCTAGAAATTTGAGATGAAGGAGAAGTTGAAGGAGATGATGAGGGTGAATTTCTCTTGGAATTGTTTGTGGATTTGGACTTACTCGCCATTCACGACATATTCCTCCTTCTAGCGCCAAAAATGTTGAATCCCCAAAAATACTAGCTTCAACATTGGGGAAAACCACCCGGTCTGGACCTTAGTACAACTCCTTTTCCGTTTGAGATGATGGCTCTGACTGGATAATATGGGACCAGTTTCCCAATGATATATGGGTTGATGATTGGTTGTTTGTATAATGGATAATGGAAATGATAATTGATCTAATCTATAACTTAATAAATACAAATAACTCTACTTTAACCCAGGTATCCTCTAATAAATGCGATTCTGGATTTGTTCCAATTAAATGAATAATCATATAGATGGCTTATTCATCCAAAAGAAAGATGCATTCACATGTAATAATTTCTTTGTTTAAGAAATTAAACAAAGTAATGATGATAATATATATATATATATATATATATCGCTCACATATATTTTGAAAGATGACAATTATAAGTTTTCAGAAGAGATATAACAAAGGATTGTTTCACATGCATACATATGTAAAAAATAACAATTTTCAAAGAGAATGTTTCATTGCATAAGGAAAATTAAACAACATGATTACGATAGAAATACTAGATACATTTGTAACCTCCTGATGCAAATAACACTCTGATCCTTCTTTCTTACTTAGAACAACTTTCAGGAAAAAAAAAAGTGCAAATTCTTGAAAGTAATCTTCTCATAAAATTGCAGAATCATGATCCACTATTAATAAAAATAATATATTCGAAAGTATAGAAGTGTAGCTTTCCAAGTCAAAAATTAATACAAATTCAGGACCCCTTTCTAAATACATGAAAGGGGTTTAAATAATAATAAAATTAAAACAAACTATCTAAAATATCGCTTAAATGCTCTTGGAACTGCCAAAAATGTAAAATAGGAGATCCGATTTCATAAAAATAGATTTGCGATCTCCACTGGAACAGGTTCATTGTATTTCTTTCACATCTGGTACCCGTAGTTGGCAGATTGAAATCATGTCTTTCACTTCGGTGGGATGACTCAATCGGGAATGTAGCTAGCTAGTATATGTGGCATCTGAAAGCTCTGGAATCATATAAATGATGGCATGGGAGAGGAATTTTGTAGTCATTTGCTGGCTGTGTGGTTTAACCAAATAGAACCAGAATGTGTCCCATGTGAGTCCTTGCATTGCGCTGATCTGTTGGTCCTTAATGGCTAAGTCCTGATTCCATTGTTTCTCTAATTCTTTGACTTTTGGGAGTTTCCCTGGGATGTAAACAGAAATCAAGTTGGCTGTATACAAATTGTCATTGATTAGTTCCACTAAACTGTTCATTACAGCTCTTGCCCTAGAGGTAGCCCGTTCTTCTTTAATTAACTGCATTTCCCATTCTGCAAACAAAATTTCCTTGTGTGATTCTTGGATCTTGGGAAGATTGGCAGTTATGCCTTGGTCTGTGTCTTGCCATGTGAGGAATCCCGAAATTTTCTCATCGGCATCTTCGAATTCGAGCCTTGTGTTTACTACCTTTTCTATGAGTGATGTAGCTATTACACATAGAGGGTCGACCAGTGATATTTTATGACATAAAAAATCAAGTTGTCGTGACAATGCTTTACTTGATTCGAGAGCCTCCATTTTGAACTGATCAAGCACAGGATACTCCTTAAATTTTTGTATCTGTGCTTGTAACAAGGAACTTTTTTCTTCTTTGGCCATCTTCTCCTGTTGCAGTAGGGGAGTAGTTCTCAACTGATCAAGAGGTTTTGTTAGAAGTCTCTAGGTCCTAAACTGCAGGAGATTTTCCATGTCACTTGCTTCAAATTTTAATTTAGCCAAATGTTTAACTTGTGAAAATACCTCGGTCGAGGCAAATAGATCATCAAAATCAGCATCTTCATGTTCAAATTTAGCAACATGTACCATAGATGTAAAGTTATAGGCAACTTTCTTTGGATCATACTATCTTTTGGGGATGGATGTTAATCTGAGCTCTTTTATTTTTTTGGCTTATTTCTCTGCATGTTTAAAATCATGTAGATAAAAAGATCCACATCGTAGGGGAAATGTAGGCCACATCTGCTTCTTTGAATTTTTTAGGTTTCTAGACATCCCTTTCTTTGTTATTTGATAGGATATTTCTTGGGCTAACAATTTATCGGGAATGTACAAGGGTAGAACATGGGGATCATTGATGCTTCCGAATATCCGGATATAGGTGAATTTTTCCTCTCCAAACCAGCTTCCGATTGAGGTTAGGTCAATGTTGGCCTCGCCGGATAACCTTGGAGCGGGTTTGTTGAATATAGCTCAGTGAACTGACAAGATAAACCCATGAAAAATTATGTATATATAGTCTTTGTAATAGGCCTTCCATAGATATTTGTGATAAATGTAGATAGAAGTCGGGCTTTGAGGAGTCCACTTCCAGCCTAAGATAGGGAATTCAGAGTTGAAGCATATGGTGTCAATAATATAAGCACTCATGTAAAATGGGGGTATTACTCGGGTAGTCACATACCCGTTTCTCCTATAATCGAGGATTTTTCTTGCCATTTTATCAAATAAAATGGTTGGCTAATTCATAATGTAGGAGTTAACAACAACTTCAATTAAAGGTACCATCTCAATAGAAATTTTTCTTGAGTTGACGGTTCCAAACAATCTCCACATCATAGCTGCAGCATAGCAATAAGGAGATGCCAAGGATTCTACGGAGTACATACCCGAATATTCGTGCTTGTGTTTTTCTGGAAAATGCCTCAATTCTTTGATAAGATCCAACTCCACTTCATTTTATTTGGTGAAGTCTTCAAAAAATGCTTTAATGTAGATTTTCTGAGGGTTTGGTAGGTGATAGATCTTCTTGATGTCTTCTACTTTGAAAGACCCGAACATCCTTCTGTCTGACATGAATAAAGCCCTGTCTGTTATATTTATACTTTCTATTACCCATCTCACCAAGTCATTATACGGGAACACATTCACGCGAGCTGCTATTTTGTGAAGATAGGAGCTCGCCAATTCTTTCAGAGTGCTTTCTCATTTTTTATCTGAATCTGTTGTCGCTTCTTCTTCTTGAATTATAGTTGGATCTTCTGCCTCTAGTAGATTGTAAACTCCTTCCCATGAAGTTTTTCCAAGACCCAGATAGGTAGTATCGGTTACTAATACCAATTTAGCAGGTTGCTCTTTTGGAACGACGGGGACCTTCGCTTTTCTGGATTTCTTAGACATTTTCCTGACTCATAGTTGTTTCTCAGTTATGCACAATGAAACAAATGAGAAAAATGATGGAAAATTTATTTTAAGAATGAATACAAAGCGGAGAGGAGCAATCTCATTTAATCATAATAAAGATAACAGATTAAAGAAATATTATTCCATCGAAGATGAAATCCGCGAAGGATTTCAACCATGATTATATTTTAATGATTTCCTTGTATAATGTGAGATTTTAATGCCATTATGGGATGTCTTGTCGCACATTCATAACGATCCATTGATAGCATTAATACCAAAACTTTTCAGATTTCCGATCAACGATGATCGCATATCAGAGATCGAAAGTCTCAAATGTTAGGCTTAAGTATTTCCATTTCATATCTGCGATTGTGATTATTGCTAAGCTGGCATGGAGGGCACAGTGCTTTTCAATCATATAAAATCATTGGCATTTATTTTATAAATGATTTATTTGATAAAACATGTGTATATTTAATACTTCATGTTTTCATTTACGGGAAGCGCGATTTTGTAATAATGATATCGCATCGCAGATTTTTAGAGGAGTGTTTTTGGATATGAGTCATGTGTTTTAGTGATGAGAGATTGCGATTTAACTTATTGCATTGGGAACTTTAAAAGGGTGCATAAGGATGTAGTATGACTTCACCGATTTGCGATTGCGATTGGGTTTATCGCATTGGAGTTTTCAAAATGGAAAGGTTTTGGACTCTTGCTCATGCAATATGCGCTTTTGCGATTACTTTATCGCATCGGGATTAAATGATAACACATTTGAGTTTTTTATTTTATACTTTGAATATGCGAAATGCGATAAAGGCCTTTATGTTTTTTATTTTTCGTTAATAAATCATTTTTCGATGGGGTTTGATTCTATTTTATGATGGATCGGATTTCCTCAAAACATTTTCATGAGTGCAAAAAGTATTTTCTTGATCTGTGATAAGCGATGCTAAGGAAATTTTATATATCCTTTTATAATTTTTTTTTCAAAACATTTTATCGATTCTATAACTATTATAAGAAAAGGGGACCCATTTCTTATTTAAAAATTAATATAAAAATTTTAAATGGGGAGGGTTGTTTGTACAACAGAACAATTGGCGATTCACAGGGAGAAACAATTATCTCTAAAAAAATAAAGCGATAACTAAATATTTCGTAAGTAGAAATATTTGAGGACAAAAAAATTATCCCAGAATAATTAGATAAAATCTAACTCTAAATAAAATAAGAATTACTTGTAAATTTCTTTTTAATCCCTTTAAAAATAAAAACATTTTTTGTTTCATCAACCTTTTATTGGTTGATAAAGATAAAGTAGGGGGATTCTCCAACTTAGCTTTGAAATTTACTCTTTTGTCACAGGTAGTGCCTCTGCTGCCAGCAAACGTCTATAGTCTCGACAGGGTTACCTTTTAACCATTAATCATCCATTATCCCATCCATCTAAGAGTATAACTTTTAATATATATATATATTTATTCTTTTAATTTTTTTAAGATAAAAGCCATTGTCCTAGTTTTGGAGCCAGTTGATAACAATGCCATTCACCGGTTGTAATTGAACTGAACAAGTTGGCTCGTGGTGAGACCCGTTGTCTTATGATTATAAGCCATTACCCTGTTTTGATATGCAGTATTGGTAATGTCAGTTTAGTTACTTTCCTATGATCATGGTAAGCATGCTCGTAATGAGACCTCTTATCTTTTATGTCAAACATATTTTAGAATTACACTCTAAAAATCATAAAATTATTGGATGGGGTGAATGATTATCTCCTCAAGAGTTAATGGATGACCTTTTAGAGTTTTAGGTGCCAAGCTTTGGAAAAAGTCTTTACTCTTTATTAATAACCTTTCTCTAATTTATAAACTTAGAATGATTTACAATATTTTCAAGGTTTTGGAATATTTTACAAACTTTAAATAAGTTCTCAGAGTTTCATATTTTATTTAACTTTCCAAAATTGTAATCACTTCCTTAAAAATTTCTATCTACATAAGCAAGTATTCACAATATTTTCTCAAATATATTTTCAATAGTAAAAGGCCAATGGAAGACTATTAACAACGTTATTTCTAAGGCAAACAAACTTGCATAATGAATATATACAGATAAGAAGGGTTTACCTCTTTAGGAAAATAATTTTTTCAAAATAAGCCCATCCACAGGAAGAGACTCTCTCTTTCCTGTTAGATCTTGCAATATGAATGTTGATGAGCCTATCTTTTCAATGATTCGAAATGTTCCAAGCCACATCTTTTGAAATTTGGTATGTTTACCTTTATCTTCATGTGCCTTGTCCCATTTTAAAACAATATCACCAATTTGTAATGTTTTAGATCCAGTAGAACTTGCATCAAAAGAAGATTTTATAAGTTGTTGATGTTTAGCATGAGTGATTTTGGCTTTTTCCCTTTCTTCATTTTATTTGAGGATTTGATCAAATCTTAATTTGATAGAGGCTGAAGGATTTTATTCAATAAATTGTACTAGGGCTAGAGATGGGAGTGCTAGGTTTGAAGGTATTATAGCTTCTTTCCCATATACTAGATTAAAAGGTGAAGTACCTATTGAAGACTTCTGAGTTATACGATCAGCCCATAGTGCAAAGATCAAAGACTTATGCCAATTCTTTTGATTTTGATCAATATTTCTTTTAATGATTTTGATGAGATTCTTATTAGTTGATTCAACCAAACCATTACCTTGGGGATAATAATTTGCAGAATATTTTAATTTAAAACCTCTTTTTAGTGCAAATTCCATAATACTATTTCCAGAAAAATAAGATGCATTATCAAAAACAAGGGCATTAGGTACACCAAACCTGGTAATGATGAATTGATCAATGAATTCAATGATTGCATCAGAATTGGCTACCTTTATTGGAATTTCTTCTACCCACTTTTTGAAGTAATCTGTGGCTGTAAGGATCTATCTGTGTTGCTTGGAAGAATGTAGAACAATTTCTCCTATAATATGAAGTCCCCATTGTTAAAACGGTTGCTCAATGTTTACTGGTTGTAAAGGAAACGCTGATTTCCATTGTCTTCCACTGGCAGTCTGGCACGTCTTACATTTCCTTACATAGTCATGGGCATCTTTAAACAAAGTAGGCCAATAATATCGAACATGAGTTATCTTGTGAGCTGTAGTGTCTCCTCTAAAATGTACACCTGCTGGTCCATCATGTACTTCTTACAAAACCTTGTGTGCTTTAGTTTTTTCCAGACATCCTAGAAAAATGGAATCAGAATTTCTTCTGAATAACACATCATCAATGATCTCAATTTTTTTAGCTTTTAATCTCAAAGCATGCTTTCTTTTATAACTGATATTAGGAGGAGCATCCCATTTTTTAAGTAAAAGATCATATCAACATATTGAGATTCAGAATTTATGATACTTATCTCATTCACTTGAAAAATATTATCTTGATCTTGATGTTCTGGAATATTGGAAGCTCCTGCTAAGAACTTGCAAAACCCTTGTCCTCTAACAATTTTAGCTGGTTTAATATCGATATCATATTCTTGTAAGGCTATTACCTAATTGGCTCTTTTTTCTCCTACTTCCCTTTGTACTAGCAATTGTCTTACTGCAGAAAATGGGACAATGATTTTTGTATGTGTTTTTAGGAGAAATGGCCTTAAGTGTTTGATAGATTTAAACACAGCAAAAGCTTGTTTTTATACTTCTGAGTAGTTAAGTTCAGATCCTTGGAGATTTAAACTAAAGAAGGAGATATGTGCTTCAATCTACTGGTCATTGAGTTGTGTCAAAACAGCAACATAAGATGTTTTCAGTGGCTAGAGTGTATGAAATAAAATGATTAGAAAAATTAGGAGTATTCAATGCTGGAGAATTAATAATTGCCTATTTGATTGAATCAAAGGCTTCCTTTTCTTTATGTTCCCATTTGAAAATTGAATTCTTCTTAATCATAGTTTGTAAAGGTTCTATATGAGAAAAATTGGGAACAAATATTTTTACAAAATTTATCTGTCCTAAAAATGATTGCATGGATTTCTTATTATGTGGCAAAGGGATATGAGAAATCTCTTTTATTCTGCCAGGGTCAATATATATGCCATCTTTAGATACAACAAATCTTAAGAGTTTCCCTTCATTAAGAACAAAGAATGATTTTTTTTGGATTTAAAGAAAAACCATACCTTCTACATCATTCAAAGATTTGTTTTAAATCATGTAGATGGTTGGATTTTTTTTTTGAAAAGACAGTTATGTAATCTAGATAGACAACAAATGACCTATTAATCAAACCTTTGAAAGCTATATCCATGGCTCTTTGGAAAGTAGCTCTGGCATTTTATCAAACCGAAAGGCATTTTTTTGGTAGGCATATGTTCCCCATTTGGTTATGAATGTAGTTTTTAGTCTATCATCTGGATGCACCAGTATCTGATTATATCCTGAAAAACCATCAAGAAAAGACATTAATTTAGAACTAGCTACTGCTTGAAGTATTTGTTCCATTGTTGGTAGTGGGAAATTATCTTTTTGACATGCCTTGTTGAGATTTCTAAAATCTATACAAATCCTAATGTCTCCATTCTTTTTCCTAACAGGTACCAGATTTGAAACCCAATTCGAATGTACAATAGAGAAAATAATTTTAGCTTTCAAGATTTTATTCAACTCTGTTTTAATTTGACTTTCCAAGTTGGGATGAATTTTCCTTAACTTTTGTTGCACTGGTTTCTCATCGGAGATTATCGGATTTGTATGCTGAATGATAGAAGTATCATAAGTTCTTAAATCTTCGTAATTCCAAGCAAAAACATTTTTTTATTTTTTTAGAAGTTTGATGAAAACAAACCTTTCTTCTGGTGTTAGCTCGAGTCCTAGATTAACATTTTATGGTTTAGATTCAGTGCCAAGGTTTACTAATTCAAACTTTAAAGTTGAACTTTGAAGTTTGGCATTAGTGACCTTTTGAATCTATCTTTGATATCATAGATATCTTCAAGCTTAACCACAGATTTCAGGATGGAATTTTCACTGTTTTTTTAATTTTATTTGGAGATTATTATCACTTTCATCAACTATTTGATCATCATAAGATTTCTCCGAAGTTAAGAAGTTAAGGATGTCTTCATCATGATTAAACACTCGCCAATTGGTGACATTGTCAGGGGCAGATAGTCGAAAAATAAATTCAACTGAAAACCTATCTAGACTATAATCCTCAGCTGGAAGGAGCTTAGAAGCAACATTAGCTAATAAATTAGCTGTTGCTAGGTAAACTTGACTCGGGATAGAGTCAATGTTGACTAGGGTAAATAGTAGTGGTTTTTGTTCACATGGTATTGTGCACCCATGGTTTTAGCCCATGATATTGCATGTAATGGAGCCTATAAAAGGCTGGGAATACTTCATTGTAATGTAGGCCTTGAGGTGAGCGGTGAAGGCTCACTTGGCCGGATTGGCCAGGGTTTTGGCCAATGTTTAACGAAATTTCATTGGTTGGGTTTTTTCCCGGAGTTTGGGGTTTTCCCGGATAAACATATGTGTTTATGTTTATGTGTTTTGTTGCTGGTTATGTTTAATTATTTCTCTCGGTAATTATTTATGTTCTCGAGTAAATGTTGGGTATGTGTTATATTCTTTCCACGACTAAGCACGTGCCCATGGTTTTGTGCATGGTTTTGCACATGTTTTTGGGGTATGATGGTTTTCGGCCCCTGGTATTTTTGTAGATCCGACCAAGGGAACTACGGTTATGTTATAATCCAGGGTTAATGGATTGGGGTTTATGTATGCTTCGACATGTATATATATGTGTTGTAACACTAAAAGGAATATAATGAAAAATCAAGCTGGTCGTCCCGATTTGGGATCCAGAGGAAAATCTCTGTGTTTATCTGTTTTATGTTTTATGCTCTGTGTATTTTATTTTTACGGTATAAGATTAGGTATTCTTAACAAATAATTTATGTTCGGGGCAACAAATTTTGGATCGAGGCTGTTTCATCTTCAAGGGGATGCCTTTAGCTGTTGGCCCGTTTTTTGTTGGACACAAGGTAGACCATTGGGGGGAGATCTGCGGGATAGGTTCTTGCGGTGAAAGAAGATGGCGAAAGGCGGTTGGGAAGATAGAGATCGATAAATTTAGTAGTCGGTTTGGATTGTGGAAGCTCAATATGGAGGATTTCTTTGGTGGATAAAGATGGGTGGATGGGCGGGTCCGGTACTAAACCAACGACAATGTCGGATAGTAAGCGGATCGGAAGGCTAAGAGCACAATACGGTTGTGTGTGGAGTTCAGTATTGTTGAATGTATCTGGGGAAGCTACGGCAAAGACCTTGTGGGAAAAGCTAGGGACTTTGTACCAATCTAAGTCTCTAGTGAATAAATTGTTCCTACGGAAAAAGCTATATAACCTGAGGATGAAGGATGGAGACTCGGTGACAGAGCATCTGAACGCCTTCAATACTGTGGTAAGTCAGCTGTCATCTGTTGATATTAAAATCTCAGATGAAGATAAGTGCATCAATTTTTTGTGTTCTCTACCAGACTCATGGGACAGTCTGGTTATTGCAATAGGTAGCAATACAACTACCTTGAATTTTGATGACATTGTCTCAGCCTTGCTGTCGGAGGAAATGAGACGGAGAAATATGGAGGGTCAGAATGGAGATGCCTTATCTGTACGAGGAAGGTCCCAGAACAGAAACAAGAATAAGGTTTCGAGTGGGAGATCTAAATCTAGAGGGAGATATAAATCTCCTGGCAAGTTTGTAAAGGTGTGCTGGAAATGCGGAAAGGAAGGGCACTACAAAAAGGAATGCAGATCTAAAGCTCCTGAGAAAGGAAAGGATAAGTGATATCGCACGGAAGGAAAAAAACCACCTCGGATGAAGGTGGGGATGTGTGTTGGCTTCTTCTTCAAATACACATGTAGATCATGAGTCTTGGTTGATTGACTCAGGTGCATCCTTTCACTTCACTCCCCATAGGGAGTGGTTCTGCGAGTATGAGAAATATGATGGTGATGTCTTCCTAGAGGATGATAGGAAGGCCAAAATCGTCGGACGTGGAAAGGTCAAGCTGAATCTACAAGGTGGAAGGATTAGAACACTTCCTGGTGTTCTGCATATTCCTGCATTGGC
>JAXQQM020062488.1:0-52254 GCA_034641835.2 Pinus albicaulis
AATTTAAATAAGTTTCTTGCCTTTCTATGTTTCATCTAAATGTTTGTCTTGGTTGATTATCTTCTTTCAGTCTAAAATCAAAAGGATTAGGTTTGCTTATGCCTTTGATTCTCTTGCTATGCTCATAAATATTCTAACTCTCTCAGTTTACAAGTACATAAAGGATTCATATTTTTCCCTTTATTAGCTTATTTTTCTCAAGCTTAATGTTCACCTCATGACCCTTCACAACCTTAAAAGATCCACCAACCAAGTTAAAATTTCCCTACAAATGCTCTTGAAACCATTGATGAACTTATCATGACCTTGTTAGACTCCATTGCCCAATGACTTAACAATCTCCCATGTTTTCTATCTAAATCCATCTGAGCATCATACCCAACCAAAAAAAATCAAAATAACCTGCACCTTAACATCTAGCTGAAAATCAACCCAAATCAACAAACAAGTTCACATCTTTGCACCTACTATACCTCTCCAAACCTAGGAAGGCTAGGTCCTTGGATTCCAATGCTTGGTTTGATGTTGCCCCTATCCATTTGTATCTCAATCAATCTAGCAAATTACGGGGACCTAACAGCTATTGGCAAGTGTTTGAGGGTGATGAACAAACTGATGATTTTTTACAATCTAGGAATGAATTTACATTGACACAGCTAAGTTTAGGGCATGATGAAGATGTTTCTACAGAAGAAAAAACCTTAAAAACAAAGCTGCCACCTTTTGCCGATACAAACCTACTTACACATCCTTATGAGGTATAAATGATTGAGGATCCAGACCAAAGGGACCTTGAGGTTTTAGAGTGTAAAGTTGATACATTACTAAGAGGCCTAGCACCATTAGAGGAGCTTTTTGACTTTAATGATGTAGCTAAGAAACCAAAAATGGAATCGATAGAGAATGATGTAGAGGAGTGTAACATTGGCAGCCTAAAGGAACCTAAAATGATCAAACTCTCCAGAACTCTTCCTCCTCACATAAAACAAAGATATATTGAAATTTTTCAAGAATTTAGAGATGTTTTTGCATGGGGGTATGAAGATTTAAAATCATATGACACAAGCATTATTCAACATGAAATTCCTCTTAAAGAGAATCAGAAACCCTTCAAACAAAAATTGAGAATAATAAACCTTGTTATATTACCTTTAGTTGAGAAAGAGATCAAAAAGATGTATGATTCCGGGATCATAGTTTCCCTTCGATACTCAGAGTGGGTTTCCAACCTTCTGTCAGTTAGGAAAAAGACTGGAGAGATTAGACTTTGCATTGACTTTAGAAATCTGAACAAGGCCTCCTTAAAGGACAATTACCCCTTTCCGAAAATAGACCACATACTTCAAAAGGTAGTTGGCTCTAAAATAATCTCACTGCTTGATGGTTTTTCCGGCTACAACCAAGTACTAGTACTCCCCAGTGACCAACACAAAACTGCCTTCACCACACCTTGGGGTACATTCATGTACGTTAAAATTAAATTTGGGTGAATGAATGCAGGGGCCACTTTCCAGAGAGCCATGGACATATATTTCTCAGAAGACATAGGCTACTTCATATTCATTTACCTTGATGACATCATCGTATACTGTAAGACCGATGAAGAACACTTGATTCACTTGAGAAAGGTTTTTGAAAAATGTAGGAGGTATGGCCTTTCCTTGAATCCTAAGAAAAAACTATTCGGTCTCCAGGAAGGAAAACTCCTAGGCCACATCATCTCAGAAGAGGGAATCAAAATATACCCCAAGAGGATTGAAGGCATTTTACAAATCAGCCAGCCCAGAAACATTAAGGAGTTACAATCTTTCATCGAGAAGATAAAATTCTTAAGGAGGTTCATTCCCAACCTTGCTGAACTCTTGAGGAATATTACCAACATGCTTAAAAAGTAAACAGGAGTTAAATGTATCTTGGAAGCTAAACAATCTTTTGAATTGGTCAAACTAGCCCTCACTCAAACACCGGTCCTAATCAGTCCCGATTTCACCAAAAACTTCTACATTTTCTCATTTTTCTCTGAACACACCATTGTTGCAGTGTTACTACAAAAGAACATGATAGGGCAAGAAAATCCTATATCCTTCTTCAGCAAATCCCTTAGAGATGCTCCTCTTAAGTATAACATCATGGAGAAGCAAGCCTATGCCTTGATTAAAGCATTGAAATATTTTAGAGTTTATATCTTACATTCTCACATCATTACTTTTTTCCCACATATTGTTGTGAAAGATATTTTGAATCAAGACCCTGATGGTAAAAGGGGAAAGTGGATTGCTATTATCTTAGAATATGACTTAGAAATTAGACCAACTAAACTGGTCAAAGGACAAGGGCTCGCAAAACTTATGCTGAATCAAATTTCCAAGCTTTAGATATGAATATGGTTGATGCTTTAGAAGAACAAGAAGAGTGCACAACTCCCTATATTGAAGAAACATTTCTCAATTCATCTTGGTATGCTGATATCCTGTATGTCCTCTTTTATCTTAATGCTCCACCTACATTATCAAAGAAAAAATCTAGGTTCCTTAAACAAAAATATTTGAATTTCTGCATTATAGATGGAATGTTATATTGGAAAAACTTTGTAGGCATATTTCTTAAATGTTTGCTAGAGGATGATGCAAGAAAGATAATGCATGAGCTACATGAGGGAGAATGTGGAGGCCATATCTACTAGAAAACCACAGCTAACAAGATCCTTAGAGCTGGCTACTATTGGCCTACCCTATTTCCCGACACCCACAAACTAGTCATGGCTTGCCATAAGTGCCAATTTTTTTATGGCAAGAGAAAGCTCTTACCTTTTCCTTTACATCCCATTACTGTTGAGGCCCCTTTTCAACAATGGGGTTTGGACTTCATTGGTGAGATCCACGCTGCTTCATCTACCCAACACAAGTGGATCCTTATTGCTGCTGATTACTTTACCAAGTGGATAGAAGCCATCCCCTCTATAAATTCCAGCGACTCAGTCATTATCAAATTTCTTGAGACCAACATCCTTTCTAGATTTGGTTGCCCCAGAAAAATCATCACAGATAATGCTGCTACCTTCACATTCAAAAGAATGGTTGACTTGTGTTATAAATATCACATCACATTAGGACATTCCACAGCTTATTACCCTCAAGGTAATGGGTTAGCCGAGTCTTCCAACAAAATCTTAGTCAATATCATCAAGAAGCTTCTAGAATAGAATAAAAAGGCATGACATGGCAACCTAGTGCATGCATTATGGGCTGATAGACTAACCACCAAGAAATCCATTGGTATGTCTCCCTATCAACTGGTATATGGCATGGATGTCATTTTCCCAACATCCTTGGGAGTACTGGTGATGAAGCTTCTCCAAGAAGCACAATCAGAAGAAAATGACATGCAAAGGAGGTTGAATCAAACCATTCATTTACAGCAGACAAGGGAGGAGGTTTACCAAAGGACATAAGCAGTACAAGAAAATATAAAGAATATTTTTGACAGGAGGGCCAAAGCAAATGATTTCCAAGTTGGAGATCAAATATTGAAATGGGACTCAAGGAGGAAAGACAAAGGTAAACATAGTAATTTTGAAAATTTGAGGAAGGGACCATACATCATCAGTTCAGCTAGCAGGAATAATGCTTTCTTTTTACAAGAGCTGAATGGAGGAGAGATTTTTGGAGGTCCTGTAAATGGCAGGACACTCAAGCACTAATTTTGTCAAGAATCCTAATTTGAATTTATTACTCATTATACATACCACTGTTTGATGAAAATATATAAAGAGAAAAAAAAAAAAAAAACAAAAAATGAAAAGAGGGCAGATTTGAAAAGAGGTAAAGCCCCATACCCAAAAAATAGAACTACTAAAAGTGTGTAAGCTTAAATACCACTACTGGTGCATAAAGAAGTCTTGTTTCAGTCATTTAGCCTAATCATGGCTGAAACATGTTTTAAATTTATTGTTGATAAGTTAGTGAAAGATATATTGGTCAAATTATTCAAGCTTGACTTGTCAAAAGGATAGATTAGGGAGAAAGATACTAGTTCCACATGCTTAAAAAAGAACCAAGGAGAAAAATAGGGATGAATAGCAAACAATGTATCCTAGCCCTGATTTTTCTAGTCTTATTTTGTACAAAAATAACATTTTTGTGCAGCTTGTTTCTTATGCCACAAAACCATGGTGAGTCAAATTGTCTAATCCTGATTTAACCATGCTTTCAATTTCATGTTTATATATTAGTGAATGAATCCTGTCAAATAGCTTAATCTTGATAGTTGAGCAGTCTAGGTAGAGAATAAAAGGAGTTCATTAGCATAATCTGAACTCCTGGAAGAAATAAGATAGAAGTAGATAGTTTGTTTTGTCTTCGAAATAAAAAGATGTCAAGGTTGCTAGTCCAAATGCACCTAAGGAAAAAAAAAATGTTAGGCAAGTAGGTTGGGTAGGTAGAAATGAATTTGAGCTAATCATGTCTTTCAGATTGTTGAGATCATAGCTTCAAGCAAACATCAGCAAATTAAAAGAGGTAGAAATCTGCCCAATGGATGAGGCACTAGTCTCCATAAAGCCAGAGATCTGAAGTTCTGGACACCTCCTAAAAAGGAGCTGCCCTCCACAAGTGGAGCCACTGTTAGTCATTAGTAAATTTTTGCCTTGTTGGTGACTAAATTATTATCCCAATATTTCTAGAAACAAAGTTCATAAACATTGTGAATTCTAGAAATCTCACTGCCTTGATTATCCTTAAGATATTTTTTCACTAATTCATCATAACATCATGTCAAGATTTGCTTACCAGTCCCAAAAAATCCATTAGAGGCTCATGTCACTCATTTTGTCTACATTTTGTCACCTTTGGCCTAAATCCTCTATTTTTTTTTGCCTAAACCCCCACTGCTACCGAAGGCCACCAATCAAACAGCTCTGATGTGTCTCCCCAAAATACCCCAAGCATTGATATCTATGTAGGCTCTTTAGATAAATCAAGTACATTGGATTTTGGATCTTCAATATATCAGTTTATCATAAACTCTATCTTACACTTGATGATCCCAAATTCTAAGTTTTAGTCCAAAAGCCAAGTCCAAGGAACCTTCCACTAGGTCACCTAGGGTTTCACAAAGTCATAGGGTGGATTTGGTATCCTAAAAACTCTGTTTTTCCTGTATGAAGAAACTGCATTCGAAGAAGAAAGAAGCAAGTGATTTTGTCCAAAACTCATCAAAGAGGTCATTCAAGGAAAGCCTTTTTGGCCTAAATCACAAACCTTGCAGGGGGACAACTGCCCCTTGCTCACGTTTCTGCCAAAGAAAAAAATGGCCATCAACCTAGAAAAAAGGTAATGGGAAAATCATCACAAGAAGACCATCAACAACAAAGAGAAAGCAACAGGCATATGTTTGAAGAGAATTAGGGTTTGTGAATGATTTGGCAAAACAAGTGAAACAAAGTAGAAAATCAGTACATGGGCTAAAAGGAAAAAGGTCACCTCAACTCCATCAAGTGCACATTGAATACTTTAAGAAATACTTAATGAGTTTTGAGAAGTTTCAGAGAACTTAGAAGACAACACTATTTACTTTTTTCTAAATAGCCCTAAAACCTAGGAGTTTGGGAAGAATGACAAACTGGTTAAAAAAATGATGATAAAGCCTCCTTCATAATATAAGATGGCATTCAAAGGGTTTCAAGCTGCTATATAAGGGTTTGACAAAGAGGCACTGATTCCACCTCACCAAAGGGACAAAAAGGCAAAGAGTATCATTACAAAGGCATGAGTTTTCAAAAGGTACAATCAGAGGTCTTAAAGGGATCAAAGGAGGCAGACATAAGCAATACTTCACTACACCAAAGGAAGAAAGATGACAAAGAGTATCAGTGCAAAGGCTTGACTTTTAAAATAAAATTCAAAGACCTCTTAAAAGGGATCAAAAGGAAGGTAAGCATGAGGTGAAAGGATAGTGACAAAGGAAAAATGTGTGTAGGCACCTGCAAAAATAGAAGTGGCCAAGGGAGACACAAAATGGTTTAAAAGACTGCTAACCTTTCCCACCAAAGATATATCACTAGAAAACTAATCAAAGGAACAAAAAATTAATTGATCTAAGAGAAGTAAAGCCTCCAGCAAGGGTTTCCTTATCAAAAGTATATTTTGCAAAATATATCTAAACATGAATGACACTTCTACAGGACTGTAAAAAATGGTTACCTACAGGAAGATTGATAAGGTCAAAATAAACCTAAATGTATCTCATGATGATTACACATCTAAAGACCAAAGTGTTGTTGATGCCAACTGCTAGGGTTTTCACACCAAGAAGTTTTCACTGTCTCAAAGAGAAAGCATGACAGAATGTTAGTTAGAAGAGAGGCAAAATTCTTCTTTCAGTCTATTCACCAAGCAATCAAAGGCATCAAAAATACATGATTGAAGATTCCAAGTTAAAGGTATCAAAATGATCACAAGTTTGTTGTTTACAAGTGTTGAAATTCATGAAAGGGATATAGTGAACAAAACCTTCAAAAAGGGCACTAATGTCACTGTCTACCTATTTTCATCAAAACTTTGTCAAAATGACCTTTGCTTTTCAAGAAAAGGTTCATGTTTACAAATGTGGGTAAAAGGCACAGTTTGAGCTTGTTGAAGAGTTTGCCAATTTAAGGTGGGCATCAAGATCATCTAACAAGACAAAAAACCATTTTTAGGACTCTGCGACCTACAGGATAAAAAGACCAAAAGGGCAGTGAAAAAGTGGGAAGAGAAATAAACATTAGAAAGTGAGTTTTGATCATGAAATATTTTTCAAAAGGGAGTATAAAGGTCTTCTTTACTTCTCCCCCAACTCATTTGTGTCTTTGAAGGAGAAGCAGAGCCGTTGAAAACAATTTTTAGGGTTTTCTGCAAATTTGGTTGAGATTTTCAGGCGCTACGCACCTATGGAGGCGCTACGCATAGAGTCGTTAGTGCTGCGCACAAAGGAGGTAGGTGCAGTGTCAAAATACACTGTGCTACGCACCGGTGGGCCAACGCTATGCAACGGCAGAGGCGTTGCGCACAGGCCCAGGTTCGACCCGACTTTCCCGCCATTGAAATGACGTCGTGCATGAAAAGCGCCCGACAGGCATGACAAACTACCCAAGGTGCCCACACCTAACCCGGCGCTACGCACAGACCGAAAAAATGCCCGACCCGACCCATCGCTACGCATAGGGAAGGCCTAACAGGAACGGCCTGTCGGGTGGCACTACACACAGAGGGGATTTGGCTAAAATTGCCAAAAAATTTCCAAAATAAATTTTTTTTTCCTCCATGCCCCTGCACAAAGTTTGAAAAGGTTGGTGATCTTTCTTCCTTGCCTTCCAAGTGATATTTTTCATAATCAAGTAGAGTATTAAAAACATAATTTTCCCAAACCCCAATCTTCATGGAAATCAAATATTTGACCTTCTAGGGTAGGATTTACCCATTGGAGAGTTGTCATTGGTGTAAAGACACTCAATACCAGCAAGCCTACTTCTAAACTATGAAATCATTCCTATACCTACTTCATTTTGCCCTCCATTTTCTAAAAGTTTTCCCTCACCATCCTTCATTCTTCCTCCCTAGACCTAAAAGCTCTTACCAAGCTAAAACCATTTTGTTCAAGAACGCAATCAGTCACCATGTCTGAGGAAGAGATCAATACCAGTAGTGATGAAGACCAAAGGCCTATCAAACTAAAGCATAAGGGAGGAAGGAATAATAGGTTTGAGCCCTTGGATACAATTCAAAACACCTCCTCTCCCATTATCCTTGCATGTTTTCAAGATTTTGGATGCTATCAGTTCTATGAGAAAGTTAAACAGGTCCAAAACCACTCAGTTTTGACTAGGTTGTTCATTCTCAGCCTACAAAACCACCAGGTCAACCTAGCAGGAGTAAAGTTTGAACTATCATCTTAATCCATTTCTAAAGCCACAGGAAGAATAGATATTGGTGAGAGATGGTTCAAGCAGAAGAAGTTGGCCTTAAGCTACTATGAGCACTATTAGCCACCCATAAATTCTGATATACCAAATGGTGGCTAAGTTTGTTTACAAGCCTTCAAGAGATTTATTTCCCCTGAAAATTCATCATCTTTGAAGTCTTATGATGATTCTTTGTCCCTTTGGATTAATCTCCATTGCTGTTTCTACAAGGACATGCTCGAAACCCTGCCAGGTCTATCAAAGAAATTGTTTTCCAAAGGCCTCTGAAGTTGCCCATTTTGACTCATCTCCCCTCATTTTCATAAAGCCTCCTTTTCCTCTTTAAGACCCCCATTTCCCCTTGAAAGGCCTTCAAAATCCTTTTGAACCTCATAAAATCCCTTTTTATAGGTTTAAACAACCCTTTCCCCTTTACCGAAAGCCAAGAAAATCCCTAAAAATACCTGTTTTTGGCCTAAAAAATCATCTCTACACTAAGGCCTTAAGCCCCTTTCGGCCCAGCCCCAAAAAACCACTTCCCCACATGACCCAGCGCTAAGACCAAGCACTAGCTCGTAAGGCACTTATCGCAATCGTAGAGGCAGACAGAAGCGCTTTCCAGTGTTAAAGAAATAAAACCCCGATGCGATGATGCTTTTGTTCTGTGGGTCTCGGGAGTGTTATCCACCGTTGATCTTATTAAGATCTGACAGCCTGCGCAAACTCCCTCTAATTGCAACCGCAATTTTCAAATGGTGCCACCCTCCGCCCTTTGTGATTTGCGATCCTCCGATGCAATCTCCACCGTCGTTCTCACATAAAATCCAACGGTTAGGATTTAATCGCGCTCCGCCTCATTTTCCCTCCATCATTCCCCTCTGATCAGATCCCGACCATCGATCCCTGCTTTGATCCAATGGCCCAACACTAATCGCACCGCGCCTGTCGCCCTTATCCATCTGCTCCTCCGATTTCATCAGAGTCGTCGATCTGCCCCCAGATCAGACGGCAGTCGCTCTGTCGCACCACCACTCCAATCACATCACAAATTTTAATTTTTCCCCGCCCGTCTCCCTGCCAATTTAATCTCTTTCGTTGATCCCCTTCGTGATCCAACGGTTGGCGTTGAATCGTGCATCACCAATCGGAGCTTCTGAAATGTGTCACATGCTACCTCCCCCGATTGCGATCTTCCGATTCCATCGTGTCTGTCCGTTTGTTCCGAGATCAACGGCCTAGATCTCATCGCTTTTCCACCATAATTCCCCCATCGGGTTTCCCTATTAACCTCCGTCGGACAATCACCACCATTGATTTCCTCATGCGATCCAACGGCTCATATTAAATCTTCCTCCGCCATCGCCGGGTCCCACCATATCCAAATTCATTTCATATGTTTTACGTGCATTCCCTTGTATTTCGATTCAAAGGATCAAACCTTTGTTTTGCATCGACATTATATCATTACGCCCAATGTTAAAACTTTAATGTTTTTTCATTTCTCCACCATTTCCATTACATCCACAGCGTTTTCCTCTGTTATGCCACCATTCCTCCAGGCCTCCACAGCATCCTACCTCCACCCCCATGGATTTTCTTGACGAGTTTATTGGTTTTGCAGGTGTTAAAATATTGTGATTGCACTCTGTTTCATTAGTCACAGACAAAGCTGTTCAGTGGCGTAGAATACCATTTTCAGAGCCAAATTTTGTAGAGAGAACGTCGAGGAAGACACAGACAATCACAGGAGCAGCAAAGTGTATCAGAAAAAGGTTAAAGGACTTAAAAATCCTAAACGTTTAAGATTAAGAGGCTTAACCCATATTCAGTACGGTTGAACGCAAATCATTGGTCACGACAGTGCACAAGATATGTCAGTACTAAAAGAAGGACCAAAATCACTACTGCCCATTCTCCATTCTGCATCGAGCCCTAGCACAGTTATTAGTTTTGGTAGAAAGTCTCGAAGACCTGACAGTGCATTGATTACACCACATAAGATAAATCTGCATCGGTACATAAAAATTTCGGGCAATCAGCAAAAGGAGGCATGAAAAGAGCTAATACAGGATTGAGTACAAAAGACACAGAACAACGATTTCACTAGGGAAGTTACTACAGATTGTCAGAGGAATTTATTTGGAAGTATGGGAGTCCTCATAGCCCATCCTTCACTTAATTCACATCGAGAAGATACAATACCTCTCTAGATCTTTTCCTTCTCAAGAACACCCTGCGGGTGATTGTCGTCATGTCGAAATAGCCTTAAACGAGCTAAAGAGTTATGAACCCTATCAAGAATTCAATGAAATATTTAAGACACAGCATGGAGCATTCAAAACACCTTCTCCAATCTTCGATGTTCATTAAAACTATCCACACATACTTTCCTCATTTTTCCTATAAAGATCCTTCGAAGTCTCATTGTAAACGGTTGGCATTTTGTGACTTCTAAAGTAATACATATTGCTGCTTTGAAGAAGCTTTGGTGTTCTAAAAGAGTGTGAAGATCTGTGTTTTTCTGTTGATGAAGGAGGCAGGACCATCGAATCCCTGAGCCTGGTTTTAGTGAAGTACTTCTTGTCGTCAATGTTATTTCTTGTTTTTCCACTTTGTTCCATCATGCTTTGCCTACAGTAGGATAAAAATTTTAGGCCGAGAAATGTATCTTAGAAGCACCTCTGACCTGTTTATCCTTCACTGTTTATATTTTTTATGCTACTGGATGTAACAGGGTAGTCTAATAGCTCTCTTTATATTCAATTTGTTTCACTTTAGAAATGGTTAATTCGGTTGTGTTAAAGACCGTTTAGGCATTCCCTCTTTCCTTACCATCGAATATTGTATCTGGAGTCTACATTTGATTATTAATGCTTGCAGTTTGACAGTGAGGTTTTGTCTCAATCATACCCTCTGTTCCTTATTGTTATCATTGTTTTAAAGGCCCCTATAATTGCAGTCCTAGATGTCTAAGGCGTTCCCTCTTCTTTGAGTGAAATTGTATGTCTTTTTCGGTTAAGCTCTCAAAGGTGAGCTTGTAGGAGGAAATAGGGCGTCCCTGAATCCTATAACTCATTCTGAGGGTTTAGTCTACATTTCTCTTTTCTTTGAGTGTTATATTGATTAAGTCCAAAGCAGTGAGCTTACTGGAGGAAATAGGGCGTTCCCTGAATCCTTTAAGCCATTGTGAAAGGGTTTGGTTTGTTGTTCACTCTTAGTCCTTAATTTCCATGCCATTTCACCTATATTATTCAACAAATCCTTGACTAGGTTAGATTTTCCCTTTGGTTTCCCTTCCTTCTCAATCAGCACTATTTGGATTTCACATGACTCCATTGCCCAATGGCTTGTAGATTCCCATGTTCTGTCTATACCGCATGAAACATACTTGTCCAACCAAACAAAAACAAACAACCTTGAACCCCATAACTAGCCTAAAATCAACTTCTAAGCTTTTCAAGATACATCTTTATAAATATATTGAGAGATCCCTCTCTGAGACTAGGAGGGCTAGATCCTAGAGCTCTAAAGTTTGGTTTGTATGTTGCCTTGTCTTTTGGTAAGCCAATCTATCAAAACATAGGACCCCAACACAATGGCAATCACAGTGGGACCTATTGAGTATATGATAGTCTAGCAAACTCTTTTAGACTCAGTAAGTCCTTAAATAACCACATAAACTCAGAAAAACCCAAAAACATTTCAGATTGGCTTCATAATAAATATGGTGGTGGAACCATAATACACTTTACCTTCAGAAAAGCTAAATATTTTCTGCCTGGCGACTCCACAGTTCCTAAAAGACCAAAATACTCCAATGGGAGACTAGTCTCATCACCAAACCATCCATACTTAATGAAATTATGAGGATTAGGTTTCTTTGTTTAAACATAGTTTGCCTCTTAAGGATTGTCATATCTGGCTAGCTTTCCCCTTTATTGGATCTGAGAATTAACATACTAGCTTCGAAAAAAATCCATACTAGAGCCTGTCCCTATCCAAATCATCCCGAAATAATTGACAATATAGAGAGAATTCCTCAGAAGACCCTCACGTCTAAGGATCCAACTATTGTCAGACCCATTTCTAGAACAAAATTAGCGCCTGAAAACCTTGCAGCCCTATCAGATACTCAAGTCGATTTAGTCTTACCCGGTAATTTACCTAGGACAAAGTCATTCAGTGGTACAGAGCAGACAGAATTTGAGCCTCCAAGCTCACCGCCACATAGTGCTCAACATATTAGTGACATAGAAACTCCTCCATTGACACCTCCTGATATTCACTTCGTTCATAGCTTGGGTCTCACTCACCTGAAATCTTCTCAACAGTTTGTTACTGGACCAAGCAGTTCTGTCATCCATATACCTATTGCTCAAGCTAATCCTTTACCTCCACAAAACACTGGCATGGTAGCCTGGTATGCCCCACTAGTGCTACCACAACCTTTGGTTCCCTTACCAAATGACTATCAATCTAAGATTCCCCATTTCATTAGAAAGGGATCTACCACAGCTCAACAACATGTAGATGAAATGGGAGATGCATTTGATTACATGGAAATAGATGATGAGACCATTAAAATGAGAATCTTCGCTCAGATTTTAGGAGGAGAAGTAAAGAAGTGGTTTAAAGGCTTAACTCCTAATAGCATCCATGATCTTCCCTCATTACATCAAGCATTCGTTAACAAGTGGGAAGTCAAAATAAACCCTCTCCAAATACTAGCAGAGTGTAAGAGCCTTAAAAGAAATTAGGGAGAGAGCGTCCTCGCTTACTCCACCAGGTTTAACAGCATCTACGATGCCCTCCCACCCCACATGAAACCTCCCTAAGGCATGGTATTAGTGAAATATCCTGAAGGTTTCGACGCTGATATGGCCTATCAGCTGAGGGAAAGAGATTATGCAACCCTAGAAGACATGCAGAAGGGAGCGGTGAGTGTGGAAGAAAACTTAATTGAAAAAAGAGCCAGGCTGAGATCAGAAAAGAGGGTGACTTATAAAGATGACACTACACCCTCCACATCTAGCTCAAAAACAGAAAGGATGTTGGAAGAGATAATGAAAAGGATGAGCATACTTGAGAGAACACAACCAAGAACACAGCCAAGAACACAACCAAGAGATAATCAGAGCAACTCCCAAAATAGAAACACAAATCAAAATTTTAGGAGAGAAAACAATCCAGGTGGGCAAAGAGATAACGACCAGAAAATCGGAGCTCATTTCCAACAAAACTACGTAGATCAAGAGGAAGAAGAGATTGAAAATTTGGGAGAAAACCATATGAACCTGATCAGATCATACATTGGGGATGATTTTTTCCTCACCAAAGAAGATCAAGGTTTCTTCTCTTTAGAACCAGAAGAAGATATACATGAGGAGTCTGAAGATTATAGATTGGGGTTTGAAAATGCAGTCATGGAAATACATAGACACTATGATCTAAGAAGAAAAGGGAACATAGATAATCCAAATGACAAGAACACTAGCTCATCTATTAGGAAAAACACAGAAAATCAGCCTAAGAAAATAGCAGAAAAAACCCGCGTTTTGTCTAAGAAGACAGATTTAAACAAAGAGAAAAACAACCAGCCAAATGCTGAAGAAAGTTTCCCTAGAACCTCTGCTAGTGGCCCTATTAAAACAACCCAGGTAGACAGTCCTAATAAAACTCAGCAAGTCAAGATTTCTGAAAAGAATGTAACTGAGAAAATAAATGTAAATGTAACAAAGGCGATAGTCCCTTTTAGACCAGAGGGAGAAATTACAAAGATCAAAATCAACATACCTCTGGCTGAATTAGTGACCCAGGAAGTGTATAGAAACCAGGTCCTAAAACCTCTGAATATACATGTTGATACTACTACTCTGAACTTGACAGATGATAAACCAGAGTTATTGTTTGGTCCTAAAATTGAGGGAAAATATCAAGAAGGAGATGTGCTTCCCTTCTACGTCAGTCTAAACATACATGACAAAATTTTACATAATGCCATGTTGGATTCAGGAGCATCACACAACCTTATGCCTAAAGCAGTAATGGAAAGCCTAAGCTTAGAGATCACTAGACCCTCTAAAGACCTGTACTCTTTTGATTCCAGAAAGGTCAAATGCTTGGGGTTAATTAAAGATTTGTGTGTTAACTTATCCCAAATTCCTACTAAGAATCTTGTAATGGACGTAGTAGTAGCTGAAATTCCCCCAAAATATGGAATGCTTCTCTCTAGATCATGGGGAGCTAAGATTTAGGGCAGCCTACAAATGGATATGTCTTATGCCACCATACTAGTATTTGGACAAACCAAAAGATTATATAGGGAAACCCTAATGAAATACATGGTGAGAAGCAAGGACAAACCTCACAACACCCCTATTTACTCCACCCATTCAGATTTAGATTCCCTCATTTTATACAACGAAGATGAGGTCATCCCAACAGAGAAAGAAACTGAGCAGGACATTAGTACACCATAATATTTAGGGTTATCTCCTTCTAAACCTCTAGATGCCTCGACCCCCAACAGCCTTGAGCAACACAAAACCAATGAACATGAAACAGAAACACTTTGGAAAATGAGTTTCAATGGATCTTGCAGTAAAAGTAGTGTAGGGGTTGGTGTTTGGATACACAACTCAAACAAAGGACATGCCAGCAAGTTAGAATTTTCATGTACTAATAATATTGTAGAGTATGAAGCCCTACTCCTTGGGTTGCACATACTTAAAGATTTGAAGCCTAAAAAGATATCTGTGATGGGATATTCTGAGTTAATCATGAGACAAATCAAAGGGGAATATGCAACCAAAAACCCCAGGCTCAGAGAATATAGGAACATTGTTTTAGACCTCCTGAAAACTTTTGAAAAATATGAATTGGTGTTCATACCAAGAGCCCAAAACCACCTAGAAAAAGAACTTCCCTTTGCTGCTAGTAACTGCCAGATACCACAAATAAAGGAACAACTCATATTAAAGGTAAAGAACAGACCAGAAGTGCCCGATAATGAAGATCATTGGCAGGTTTTCAACAATGAAAAACATATAGAGGATTTCCTGCAATCAAAGAATGAGTATGCCACAGCATCACCAAGTTGCAACCATGGAAAGGAATGTTCAGATGGGGAAAAAAATCCTGAAACAGAGCCCCCCTCCCCTACTAATATAAATAAACTGGGTCATCTTTTCAAAGAAAATTTATTTGATGACCCAGACCAAAAGGACCTTGAAATTCTAGAGTGCAAAGGTGATACCATACCCAAAGGCCTTGCGCTGCTAGAACAGCTCTTTGATTTCAATGATGTTTCTAAAGAACCAAAGACAGAACCCATGGAAAATAATGTGGAAGAGCACAATATAGGCAGCCCAACTAAGCCTAAAATTATTAAGTTATCTAGCACCTTGCCTGCCGACATCAAATAGAAATACGTAGCACTCTTCAAAGAGTTTATAGATGTCTTTGCATGGGAGTATAAAGATTTGAAATCATACGACACTAGCATCATTCAGCACAAGATCCCCCTAAAGGAAAATCAGAAACCTTTCAAATAGAAATTAAGGAGGATAAACCCTGTCTTATTGCCTGCAGTAGGAAAATAAATTAAGAAGATGTATGATGCAGGGATCATTGTTCCTATCAGATACTCAGAATGGGTCTCCAATCTGGTATCTGTCAGGAAGAAGACAAGGGATATTAAGCTATGTATATACTTCAGACCTATTAATAGAGCCTCACTAAAATATAACTACCCTTTGCCAAAAATGGACCACATTTTGCAGAGGGTAGCTTGGTCAAAAAGAATATCATTACTGGATGGGTTCTCGGGTTATAACCAAGTGTTAGTCCTCCCAAGTGATCAAAATAAGACAACCTTTACCACACCATGGGGAACATTTATGTATGTCAAAATGCCATTTGGCTTGATGAACGCAGGGGCCACCTTCCAAAGGGTCATGGACATAGCCTTCTCAGAAGACATAGGCTACTTTATAATCATCTACCTAGATGATATCACGTTTTTCTCCAAAACTGATGAAGAGCATTTAGAACATCTAAGGAAAGTTTTTGAGAAATGCAGAAGATTTGGCTTGTCTTTAAATCCCAAAAAGACACTCTTTGGCCTCCAGGAAGGAAAGCTTCTTGGTCATATAATCTCTGAAGAAGGGATCAAAATAGATCCTAAAATAATTGAGGGCATATTGAATATCAATCACCCCAGGAATCTCAAAGAATTACAGTCTTTCATTGGAAAGATTAATTTTTTGAGGAGATTCATCCCCAACCTTGCCGAGCTATTGAAAAACATCACTAACATGCTTAGGAAAGAAGTAGGTGTCAAATGGACAATGCAAGCTAAACAGTCATTCGAACTGATAAAGAAAGCCCTTACTCAAGCACCAATCCTCATCAGTCCTAATATCACCAAAGACTTCTATATTTTTTCTTTTGCATCAGAATAGAAAATAGCTACAGTATTGTTGCAGAAGAATAACTCGAGGCATGAAAAACCCATATCCTTCTTCAACAAAGCCTTAAGAGAAGCCCCACTCAAATACAACATCATGGAAAAGCAAGCCTTGGCACTGGTTAAAGCATTAAAGGATTTTAGGGTGTACATCTTACATTCACACATCATTGCCTTTGTGCCACACACCGTAGTCAAAGATATTATATGTCACGACCCCGATGGTAAAAGGAGAAAATGGATTGCCACTATTCTAGAATATGACTTAGAAATCAGGCCTACCAAACTCATCTAGGCACAAGGATTAGCAAAACTCATGGCCGAGTCCAATTTCAAGGTTATAGATATGAATATGGTTGATGCCTTAGAAGAGATAGAAGAGTTCCCAGCACCATTTACTGAAGAAACACTCACAAACTCTCCATGGTCCGTCGATACTATCTATGTGTTGCTTTACTTAAATGCTCCTCCTTCCTTGTCAAAAGCAAAAGCTAGATTTGTGAAACAGAAGACTTTAAAATATTGCATGATAGATGGAGTTTTATATTGGAAGAATGTTGTTGGGATACTACTAAAATGTTTACTTGAGAAGGATGCAAGAAAAATCATGCATGAAATGCATGAAGGAGAATGTGGAGGGCACTTAAATTGGAAGACCACAGCAAAAAAAATCCTCAAATCAGGTTATTATTAGCCCACCCCTTTTCCAGACACCCACAAACTAGTATTGTCTTTCCACAAATGCCAGATTTTCGACGGTAGGAGAAAGATCTTGCCCTTACCCTTGAAGCCTATTAGTGTTTAAACACCCTTCCAATAGTGGGGTTTTGACTTTATAGGGGAAATCCATCCACCCTCCTCGGCCCAGCATAAATGGATCCTCACAGCCACAGATTATTTTACCAAATGGATAGAGGCCATACCCACTAGGAATACTACTGACTCTGTCATTATTAAATTCCTTGAGACCAACATATTTTCCATATTTGGCTGTCCTAGGAAAATAATCACAGACAATGCTGCTGCCTCTAAATCCAAAAATATGGTTGATTTTTGCCATAAATATCAGATCACCTTGGGCCACTCTACTGCCTATTACCCCCAAGGAAATGGAATTGTTGAATCTTCTAACAAGAGCTTGATCAACATCATCAAAAAGTTGCTGGAGCAGAATCAAAAAGCATCGCATGGTAAGCTTGTTCATGCTTTGTGGGCTGACAGGTTAACCACCAAAAATTCAATCAACACATCTTCCTATCAGCTGGTCTATGGCATGGATTCTATTGAAGAGAAAGATATGCAGAGAAGGATCAATCACACCATCCATTTGCAGCAGACCAGAGAGGAAGTTTACCAGAGAACTCAAGTAGTCCAAGAAAGCATCAAAATGCAGTTTGACAAAAAGACTAAAGCAAATGACTTCCAAGTCGGGAACGTGGTGCTCAAATGGGATTCAAGAAGGGAAGAGAAAGGAAAACATGGTAAGTTTGAAAATTTGTGGAAAGGGCCCTATATTATCCATTTCGTAAGAGGGCATAATGCATTTTTCTTGCAAGAACTGAATGGTGAAGAAGTGTTAGGAGGTCCTGTCAATGGCAGGATGCTTAAACACTACTTTTGTCAAGAGTCTTAAGACTAAAGAATTTTCAAGGATTGTACATACGGATTTAAAAAAAAAAAAAAAAAAGAGAAGCGAAATAAAGCAAGAAAATTATAGCCCCATACCAAAAGAAAAGGTTCAAAACATGCTAAAAATATAAACTTTGAGAAGCATAAAATATGGCTCCAATTCTCCTGAAAACTTGAGCCAAAGAAGAAAAGTAGGGTTGGTTCTAATACGCTCAAAAATTTAACCGGCTAAGAAGAAGATATGATCTATTAAACTCAAAGAACCAAAAAATTTGGAGTGAATCTTGGGAACTGGCTCAAAATCAGTCACGAAGAGTCTCTTACTTTTCAGAATTCCAAGCCTTCCAAATTTTGTAATTTTTGCTAATTTTCAGTTCATGTGAAGTTGGTTGCTATACCATGGACCCGCAGCAAACCAGATAGTCTAATCCTGGTTTGACTGTATTTTCAATTTCTATCTTAGAATATAGAGAATGAAAGCCTGTCGGACTGTTTAAACCTGACAAGTATTAGATTAGGTAGAGAAGTTATGAGACCAACTGTTTAATCTGGTCTCATGGAGGAATAAGGGTAGCATTAGATAGGTTTGTTTTCCTGTTTGAAAAATAAAATGTTGAACGAGTTCGCCGGTCAGTGCACTCAAAGAAAAAAATGTTAGGACGGTAAGATGGGTAGGTAGAAATGTTGTCTAAATGGGTCGGCGGTTTAAGGTTATGGCACGGTTATCATATCAAAATAAAAATTAATACCCAATGGATAAGGCAGCAATTACGCGAGAGAGCCAAAGATTACTGAGGTCCTAGACACCTAAAGGGCAAGCTGTCCTCCCCAAGTGGAGCCACTGTTAGCCACCCATAAATTCTGATGTACCAAATGGTGGCTAAGTTTGTTTACAAGCCTTCAAGAGATTTATTTCCCTTGAAAATCCATCATATTTGAAGTCTTATGATGATTCTTTGTCCCTTTGGATTAATCTCCATGGCTGTTTCTACAAGGGCATGCCTGAAACCCTGCCAGATCTATCAAAGAAATTATTTTCCAAAGGCCTCTGAAGCTGCCCATTTTGACTCATCTCCCCTCATTTTCATAAAGCCTCCTTTTCTTCTTTAAGACCCCCATTTCCCCCTGAAAGGCCTTCAAAATCCTTTTGAACCTCCAAAAATCCCTTTTTACAGGTTTAAACAACCCTTTTCCCCTTTACCGAAAGCCAAGAAAATCCCTAAAAATCCTTTTTTTTGGCCTAAAAACTCATCTCTACACTAAGGCCTTAAGCCCCTTTCGGCCCAGCCCCAAAAACCACTTCCCCACATGACCCAGCGCTAAGACCAAGTGCTAGCTCATAAGGCGCTTATCGCAATCAGAGAGGTGGACAGAAAAGCTTTCTAGTGGTAAACAAAGAAAAACCCCGATGCAATGATGCTTTTTTTCTGTGGGTCTCAGGAGTGTTCTTTGCCATTGATCTTATTACGATCTGATGGCCCGCGCAAACTCACTCTAATCGCAATTGCAATTTTCAAATAGTGCCACCCTCCACCCTTTGCGATTTGTGATCCTCCGACGCAATCTCCGCCGTCGATCTTGCATAAAATCCAACGGTCAGGATTTAATCGTGCTCCGCCTCATCTGCCCTCCATCATTCCCCTCCGATCAAATCATGACCACCGATCCCAGCTTTGATCCAACGGCCCAACGCTAATCACACCACTGCTCCAATCGCATCGTAACTTTTAAGTTGTCTCCGCCCGTCTCCCCGCCGATTTAATCTCTGCCATTGATCCCCTTCACGATCTAATGGTTGGCGTTGAATCACACATCGCCAATCGGAGTTTCTTAAATGTGTCACCCGCTGCCTCCCCCGATTGCGATCTTCAGATTCCATCGTGTCCGTCCGTTTGGTCCGAGATCAACGGCCTAGATCTCATTTCTATTCCACCATAATTCCCCCATCAGGTTTCCCTATTAACCTTCATTGGACAATCACCACCATTGATTGCCTCATGCGATCCGACGGCTCATATTAAATCGCCCTCCGCCATCGTCGGGTCCCACCATATCCAAACTCATTTCATATTTTTTATGTGCATTCCCTTGTATTTCGATTCAAAGGATCAAACCTTTGTTTCGCATCAACATTATATCATTACGCCCAACATTAAAACATTAATGTTTTTGCATTTCTCCACCGTTTCCATTACATCCACAGCGTTTGCCTCTGTTACACCACCATTCCTCCAGGCCTCCACAACATCCTACCTCCACCCCATGGATTTTCTTGATGAGTTTATTGGTTTTGCAGGTGTTAAAATATTGCAGTTGCGCTCTGTTTCATTAATCACAGACAGAGTTGTTCAGTGGCGTAGAATACCATTTTCAGAGCCAAATTTTGCAGAGAGAATGTCTGGGAAGACAGAGACAATCATAGGAGTGGCAAAGTGTATCATAAAAAGGCTAAAGGACTTAAAAATCCTAAACATTGAAGATTAAGATGCTTAATCCAAGGTCAGCATGGTTGAATGCAAATCATTGGTCATGGCAGTGCACAAGATATGTCAGCAGGACAGTCCTTTACTGAAGGAAGGACCAAAATCACTACTGCCCATTCTCCATTCTGCATCGAGCCCCAGAACAGTTATTAGTTTTGGTAGAAAGTCTTGAAGACCTGACAGTGCATTGATTACACCACATAAGAGAAATCTGAAATCAGTACATGAACATTTCGAGCAATCAACGAAAGGAGGCATGAACAGAGCTACTACAGGATTGAGTACAAAAGAGACAGAACATCGATTTCACCAGGGAGGTTACTACAGATTGTCAGAGGAAGTTATTTGGAAGTATGGGAGTCCTCATAGCCCATCCTTCACTTAATTCACATCGAGAAGATACAATACCTCTCCAGATGTTTTCCTTCTCAAGAACACCCTGCGGGTGATTGTCGTCATGTCAAAATAGCTTCAAACGAGCTACAGAGTTATGGATCTTGTCCAGAATTCAATGAAATATTTAAGACACAGCATGGATCATTCAAAACACCTTCTCCAATCTCTGATGTTCATTAAAAATATCCACACCTACTTTCCTCATTTTCCCTATAAAGACTCTTCGAAGTCTCATTGTAAAAGGTTGGCATTTTGTGATTTCTAAAGTAATACATATTGCTGCTTTGAAGGAGCTTTGGTGTTCTGAAAGAGTATGAAGATCTGTGTTTTTCTATTGATGAAGGAGGCAGGACCATCGGATCCCTGAGCCTGGTTTTGGTTAAGTACTTCTTATAGTCAATGTTATTTCTTGTGTTTTCCACTTTGTTCCATCATGCTTTACCTACAGTAGGATAAAAGGTTTAGGTAGAAAAATGTATCTTAGAAGCACCTCTGACCTGTTTATCCTTCACTGTTTATATGTTTTTTGCTACTGAATGTGACAGGGTAGTCTAATAGCTCTCTTTGTATTCAGTTTGTTTTACTTCAGAAATGGTTAATTCGGTTGTGTTAAAGACTATTTAGGCGTTCCCTCTTTCTTTACCACTGAATATTGTATCTGGAGTCTACTTTTGATTATTAATGCTTGCAGTTTGAAAGTGAGGTTTTGTCTCAATCATATCCTTTGTTCCTTATTGTTATCATTGCGTTAAAGGCCCCTATAATTGCAGTCCTAGATGTCTTAAATGTTCCCTCTTCTTTGAGTGCAATTGTATGTCTTTGTTGGTTATGCTCTCAAAGGTGAACTTGTAGGAGGAAATAGGGCGTTCCCCGAATCCTATAATTCATTTCGAGGGTTTAGTCTGCATTTCTATTTCTTTGAGTGTTATATTGATTAAGTCCAAAGCAGTGAGCTTACTAGAGGAAATAGGGCGTTCCCCAAATCCTTTAAGCCATTGCGAAAGGGTTTGGCTTGTTGTTCACTCTTAGTCCTTAATGTCCATGCCATTTCACCTATATTGTTCAACAGATCCTTGACTAAGTTAGATTTTCCCTTTGGTTTCCCTTCCTTCTCACTCAGAACTATTTGGACTTCACATGAATCCATTGCCCAATGGCTTGTATATTCCCATGCTCTATCTATACCACATGAAACATAATTGTCCAACCAAACAAAAACAAACAACCTTGAACCCCGTAACTAGCCTAAAATCAACTTCTAAGATTTTCAAGATAAATCTTTATAAATATATTGAGAGATCCCTCTCTGAGACTAGGAGGGCTAGATCCTAGAGCTCTAAAGTTTGGTTTGTATGTTGCCTTATCTTTTGGTAAGCCAATCTATCAAAACACAGGACTGACAAGCCCTTCCTCAAACCTAGTTGTCAACAGGGCTGCAAGGCTGTTTTCCCCTTCTCCCACCTACAAGAGAGATGTGCCCTACTGATGAGGCAGATTATTAAGTACTTCACTTGTGAGGGGAGGTACTCCAAGATTTATTCATATCACATAAGGCTGTTAATGCACTTCACCAGGGTTAAATTCCTAAACCTACCATACTATCTCTACCGGAGCATTGACAAGATGGCTTCAGTGGTCAAGAAAAGAAGTTATGCCCATAAAATGCAAAGCCTTTTCCAGCACTCCTTGGTTAAGATGATTGTTTTACACCAGCTATAGAAGCAGTGAACCCCTTGGGAATTTTTCATCTCACATGACATATTTTCAAATCCCCAAGCCTTCATTCAGCAAAATTTGTCTTCCACTTCACACTCACTTACCTCCACTCCTCCATTTCCTCCACCTATGCCTTCTACACAAAGAAACTTACCTCTTTCTTCTTCTCCTGATGCGTCAAGTGAAGATGATGACAGTGGTAATGAAGAACAAGCAGGTGGCAGTAAGAATGCAGAACAAGCAGATGATAGTGGGAATGATGAAAACAGTGAGGCAAATACAGATTTTGATGAGGAACAAGGAGGTGGCAGCAGCAATAAGGAACAAGAAGATGATGATGGAAATGATGAAGACAGTGGGGCAGAAACATAGTTTAATGAAGAAGAGCAACAGGATGATGATGACAATGAAGAAGGAGATGAACATGGTAGCCATAAAGATAAAGACAGTGAGCACTTGGAGGAAGATAGTGATGGTAGTGATACCAATGAATCACTCCCAAGTACAGGAAAAGGTGGTGCTAATGAGCAATATGAAGACCAAGAGGATAATGAAGAAAATGGTGAGGATGATAGTCAGCAAGAAAGTGCACACGACAGCCAAGAAAAAAATGTGCATGAGCATGACAGTGAGCACAGTCATAGTGAAAACAGTGACCATATGAATGAAGATGATGAAATTGAAGAAATAGAGGGAGATGATGAGGAAATAGAAGATGAAAAACAGGTAAATGATGAAGCTGAAACAGAGTTTGAAGAGACAGGAACTGACCAAGGCAATAACACTGATAGGAAAGTCGATGATGAGCAAGAAAACCAAGGAAATAGTCATAACAGTCATGACACTAATCAGTCTCTAACTGACAAAGAGAATCAAAGTGATAGTGCAGTAAATGATAATGAAGAGGAAATTAATGAAGGATAGAACCGAAGTGAGGCAAGTGAAGAAGATAATGATCAATTTGAAGGCCAATGTGGCAGTATAGAAGATAGTGAGGAAAATGAAAATGATAGTGATGTTGAAGGTCAAGAAAGCAGTTACCCAATGGGGTATGAGGTGACTCATAGAAGCCATGGAAAAACTGAAAAAGCTAGTGACAACACTAAAGGTCAAGGCAATGATGAACACATTCAAAACTACCATTTTCACTCCTCTCACATGCACATATCACAGAGGGAAGAGAGATGTGTTTGCTGCCTCAAAAAGGAAAAGGACCATCTCTTCTCCAGATATCAAGCCCAAGGACAAATGCAAGGAAAAGATAGAAAGGGTTGAGCAATAGGTAAAGGTAAGGAGAAGTAAGAGAATCAAGAAAACTACTCAAGAGCCTTAATTCATTGATCTAGACAGTGACAATGAGGACAAGGAAATGGCCACCAGATTGCTACTCTTAACCAAAGATGCACAAATTAGGGAGTGGGAAAGAGATTTTGAGATGGCACAAGGTGTCATTCAGTATTACAAAGATGAGCACAAGCACTTCAAGAAGGTGAAAAGAGGCCTTGCTGTCCAGAAGAAAATGACCAAGCACTATGCAAAGAAACATAAGCTTGTTTGCGCCAAATTGAAGGAGGCCCTCATAGAGCTAAAAAACCTAAAAAGGGAAAAAGAGCATGACAGCCTTGGATTTTTGGCTGAGGCTTCTCAACAGGTGTACAAGGCCTCTTGAGGTACCTTTCCACAAATTTTGAGCCAAATTGAACAAAATTTTGTGTTTTTGAAATTTTGAGGCCTCCGTGGGCAACACCCTAGGTGCTACGCACAAATTTGGTGCATCCTCAGCTTTAAAACTTTATATTTTTGGATTCCTCTCATCACCGGCAGTCTGCTCACAAAATTTCAGATCATTTGGAGCAGTTTTGACCCCCCCAAAGGGTCAAAAAACATCACACTTTTGACTTTTCTCCCTTATTTTCAGGCAAGGTGCTACGCACAAAGAAGTGTTGGGAGAAATGTTTTTGGATAGTCAAATGGCACTCATTTAGGAAAAATCAAGCATTTCTAGAAATTAGACTCATCAGGATTTCCAACGAGCCATCACAGAGCCAAATCCAGCATCGGGAAGGGGTCCAAAACTCAGCCACAAAAGACCCTATTTTCTACTGAAGTGGCGCTGCACACAGAGATTGTTTAGTGTGTTTTCGACCAAAAGTCAACAAAACACACTCATTTATTGCAAATAGATATTTTTGAGTTTTTTGAGGCAAAACACTCTAGAATTAGGTGCAAATAGTTATTTTGGCATTTATTTCTTACGATATTATATGCCTTGGACCTTGCATGGTCTCTTGGCCATAAATGACATTTATGGTTAAATTTGACATTTTCCTACCATATTTAGGGTTTTAGTCCTCCTTTGTTCCATAAATAGAGCATGAGGCCCTTATGTATTTTGTTGGCATTTGATGAGTTTTGAGAGAAATATACATGGTTTTATGAGCTTGGAGAAGAAATTGGAGTTGTGGAGTTGATGAATGGCTTGTTTGGCTTGATGATGGAGAGGCTTGTTTACAATATTCCTTAGCTTGGTGAATGGTGATGTCTTATTAATTTGTTTATGTTTCCTTGTTATCATTATGTTTCATTTATCTTGGTTGCTATAAATCAGAAAAGTATAGGTTGAGACATGCTCTTTGAGGCACCTCAGTCCTCCTGTTTGTTATAGCCTTGATGTTTTCCTCTGTTTGGTCTGCTTAAGGAATTCTTGATTGCTCCTTAGGTTCACCTAAAATTGCTTTTTTTTATGAATGGTTAGTATTCTAGTTTACAAGTATGATTCACGGTATGCCCTGCTTATTTTAATCTTTCAAAGCCCTATCTTTAAGCCTTTCTTTGGAATATTGTCTGCTAGGTTAACTCAAAGAGGTCTCGTTCGATCTTGCCCTTTGTCCATGCTTATCAACTTGTTTCAGAGTTCTTATAGTTTTATTTATGATGTTTAGGAGTTCCCTCTTCATATATTGAGTTATTGTGCTATCATATATGTTTTCCCAAATTCTGAAGGTGAATTTCTAAAGTTATAAGCTCTTACGCTTTCTATGTTTCACTGAAATGTTTATCTTGGATATTTATTGGTTTAATATATATCATAGAGTAAATGGTTTGCCCTAGCTCTTGCTTAGTATCTTGTGTTGATCATATTTAAGACCTCCTTGTTCATAGGTATTTGAAAAAGGATTCTTGATTTCCCTTTGCCCTACTTTACTCACAAACTTGATGTCCATCCCATTTCACTCATAACCCTAAGGATCCATTAACCTTGCTAAATTGGCCTTGCACTGCACTTTGATTCATTATTGAGACACCCTTGAATTTTATTGACTCCATAGCCCAATGGCTTTGACATACTATCACTCCACCTATCCTACTTAACCATCTTACCCAACCAAAAAAATCAACAAACCCTACACTTAACAACTAGCCTAAAATAAAAAACCTAAGAGAAAAAAGAACACATCCCTTGCACCCAATAGAGAGAGCCCTCTCCAAGTCTAGGAAGGCTAGGTCCTAGGACTCCAAAGACTGGTTCCATGTTACCTTTTCATTTGGTCTACCAATTTGCCAAATCACGGGACCCTAACAAACTTATCATGCCTCTATAATCAAAAGAAAGGTTAAGTTCATAACTTTAGCAAACCTGCATGCAAACAGTGTAAAAGGGTTAGTGAGAAAAGAAAAGGGACTTTCAAACATTAGAAAGTGGGTTTTCATAATTTAATCAAATTCATATCATCTATAAAAGCTAATTTCACATTTCAAATGAATCATTCTTGCGTGTCAAAAGACCAAGAGCACTCAAGAGAGAAAAATTCGGGAGTTTCCTAAGAAAAGTTGGGCAAAATATTTTGGCGCTACGCACTTGGCCTTTCTCCTCTATTCAAATTTTGAAGGCATTGTGCACTTGGGAAGTGGCGCTGCGTGCCTGGCAGAGTGTTGCGCTCTTGCCCGACATGACCCATTGCATATTTTCTTGGCGCTGCGTGCTCATAACTGGCATTGCGCGCCTGGCCTTGGCACTGCGCCCTCAGCCTTGGCGCTGCACTCTTGGACAGGAAGGGTTTCTAAACCCTACAACCACTCGAACCACTCCAAAACTCCTCTGAACTCTTGCCAAAGGTCCTCCAAGAAAATCTTAAGGGTAAGTACCTAACATAAACCTATCTTCAAGAAATTTTGGTGTTTTCTTAATTGAATGAAATCAAACCCTAAAAGAAACCCTAAAAATCAAGCTTGAAATCACTGCCTATATGCTTATTTCATCTCCCTAGACAGAATATCAGTTATAACAAGGGCTATTATAGTGCTCAAGGGTTATCACTCATCCATGCTTTCCCCTACATCCTTTCCCTGCATACACTCAATCCCTTCACTTGCAAAACTGACATCTTATTACCCTCCCTTCATCTCATTTTCACATCAATCCTAGGGTTGGGAAAACAGAGTTTTCAAAATGTCAGAGGGAGAGGACAGTGGAAGTGGTGGAGAAGCCCAAGTGTGAAAGAGGCATGATCACAAGGGAGGAAAGATAAATATATTTGAACCCCTCAACACAAGGGAGCTTATGGCATCTCCCCTTACTATTTCATGTTTCAAACACGTAGGTTGCTTTGAATTTTGTGAGAAGGTGCAGCAAGTGAAAAACCATCCAGAGCTAAAAAGATTATTTATCATTAACCTACATGACAAGCAAGTCAATCTTGTTGGGGTTACATTTGAGTTGTCTACAGATTCCATTGAAAATGCTACAGGAATACCAAGTGTGGGTGAGAAGTGGTTCAAGCAAGAAAACCTAGACATGAGTTACTTTGAGCGATATCTAAAACCTAGGTATAAAGATCACCACATGTCCATCTTTCTTTTTTCACATATGCTTGATAGATATGCACCCATGATGAGGATCATAATGAAGTATTTCACATGTGAGGGAAGATTCTCTCGCCTCTACTCATAACACATCAGGCTTCTTATACATTTTACTAGAGTGAGGATGTTGCATATACCATATTACCTCTTCCAGAGCATTGAAAAAATGTCCTAGATAGTGCAAAAGAGAGACTAACCTCAGCAAGTGAAGAGTTTATTCCATCACTCACTTATCAAAATGGTGGTTATGCACCAACTACAACAGAAAGGCATTCCATGGGAGACCTTCATTTCCCATGAGGTTTTCAATACTCCATAAGGCCACCATCAACAAGATTTTCCTTCATCTTCTCATACTCCCATTCCTACTCCTCCATCACTTCCTGTTGTTCCTACATCTCCACTCACTCAAATTCCTTCACCCCATGATGACCCTTCCACTTCACCATCCACGCACATTCCTACACCCCATGATGACACTCCTTCATCACCCTTCCACAATCCTTCACCCTCATCTCATGATACCACAGCATCCAACAATGAGGCAAATGGTAGTGATACAGATGACACTGAGATGGTTGACATAGAGAATTTTCCTTTGACCTATCAAAGAGGTCATAAGCAGGTGTTTGCTTCACAGATTGTGGAAGGGGCCCTGCCTTCATCATCAACAAAAAAACTTGAAAAAGGTAAGGAAAAGGTTGCAGAGAAGGACATTGTTGAAAAGGAGGATGAGCATGAAACTGAACAAGAGTTTCAAATTGTTGACCTTGAGAGTGAATATGAGGATAGGATCACAAACATGTTGATCAAGAGTAAGGATGCCCAGGTTAGGGAGCTATAAGATAATCTTGGCAGGGAAAATAATGTGGTCAACTTCCTTGAGGTAGAAAACAAGCAATTAGAGACAGAGAAAGCCATTAGTGAGGTCAGAGCTATCAGAGCTCGGAAAGAGGCTGGAAAGTCCAAGGCATTGCTAGATGAAACCGTTGTAACTCTTGATGACATTGAGGATGAGGAAGAATAACTTCCTAGGAAGAGGCCAAAGACAATTGGTTTGAAGAAGGCTTTAGCCAAGGAAAGAGAGAAAGAGACAGCATTGGCAGAGAAGCTCACTCCAAGTGAGCTGCTTTCCATGGAAATTAGCTATGATAGAGAATCTTGGCTAGAGAGAGCCAATGTGAACCTAGAGGGTCAGCTTGAAAATGCAAAAAGAGACATTGGCCTGCAGAAGAATATGGAAAAGCATTATGCCATGAGGAATAGGATTGCAAGGGCCAAGCTCAAAAGAGCCCTTGCAAAAATTCAAGCCCTAAATGAGGCAAAGGAGAAGGAGAAACTTGACATCCTTGCTGATGTATCCTTCCAAGCCTCCAAAACATGATCAGCAAAGAAAATTCCAAATTTTGGCACTTGGTGCACATTTTGAAATTTTGAGTGTTTGGCCAGCAGAATAAAGGGCCAAACGTGCAGCGCCACTAGCGATGTGCTCTTTTTGTGGCACTCAAATGGGTAAAAATCAACATTTCCATGATTTTCATGCTAAGTACATCATCCACAGAAAATTTCAGGTCATTTGGAGCAAAGATGGTCCCTCAAAATGGCCAAAAACCACCTAAAAAACAGCTTTATGCCCTCTTTTCAACAATGGCACTGCGCCCTTAGCAGTCTTGGGAAAATGGATTTTTGATTAGGAAAATGGGTAAAAATCTGAAAACTAAAGGAAAATCTGGAAACCAGATAGGACAAGCTTTCCAATGAGCTATCATAGAGCTCATTTGGACACCGGGAAGGCCTCCAAAACTCAGCTGCAAAAAGGGAAATTTTTCCAGTTTTGGTGTTGCGCCCTTGGCCTAGCGCTGTGCCCTTGTACCTTGGCGCTACACCCTTGCTATAAATTCAACAAAAAACACTTGGAGTTATTTTGAAAGTTATTGTGAGGCCTTAAAGGTCAAATGATTCCCAAGTTAGCTTAGAAGTTATGTTAGAATTTATTTTTGCATTTATGAGCTTGGGATATTTGTGCCTTGGGCCTTGCATGGTCTCAATGGTCAAATGCATTTATGATGCAATTAATGACTTCTAAAACCCTAGCTAGGGTTTACTTCACCATTTTGGCAGTTAAATATTGCATGTAAGCCTCATTGTGATTTTTGGTTGGTTGTTGATCTGAGCATAGACTCTGAGTTGTAATGAAGTTTTCTTTGGAGCCTTGTAAATCTCTTGGATTGAATATCAATGGAACCAGCACATTCCTAGGATTCATGAACTCTGTTATATGGTGATGTTCTTCCACTCTTTTCAATATTTTCCTTTGTTTTACATTATGTTCATTGCTTCTCTGATGATAGAACATAAATTTTAGGTTGAGATAGGTTGTTTTGGCACCTCAACTCTGTCTGTCATTACTATCTCTATGTTTTCCTCTGAAAGCAATAATTAGAGAATTCTTAACTACTCTCTAGGATTACTTGTTTGTTGTTTTGAGGCCTGTTTAGTGAATTCTAGCTGAATAATTCTTAACTACTTTTCAGTTTTACCAAGCTATTGTCCTGAAGGCTTTCCTTGTTTGAAGTATAGTTAAAGGATTCTTGATTTCCCTTTAAAACCTACTAAATTCATAAGTTACTATCATCATATACTCATTTTATCTAAAATATCCATTTGGCTTTGTTAGCTTGCCCTATGAAACACCCTTGATTTATTGTTGTACTCTTCAAGCCTTTCATAGACCCCATAGCCCAATGGTTTGAATTTCTCTTACTCTATATGTTTTACTTAACAAGCAACCCAACCAAACAAAACAAAACAAACAAACCCTATCACTATAACTAGCCTAAAATCAATACCCTAAGAAATCAATCAAGTTACATCTTTCACACAAATATAGACAGCCCTCTCTGAGTCCAGGAAGGCTAGGTCCTAGGGCTCCAAAGTTGGTTTGATGTTACCCTTGTCTATTTGGTCATTGTCAATCTGCCAAATTACAGGGACCTAACAAGTTATATTTGAACTAAGTGGTAGAGACTAGCTACTATGTTACATAAAATCGTGATTTGTCAATTCTTCAAGGGAAATGATAAAGTCGTGTTAAATCAATATATTACATATATAATTTAATTTAAACCCTTATAAATCATATAAATAATACTCTAATGTAACAATGTTCTTTACAAATAATATAAAATAGTATTATCCTTGATAAATGATATAAATTATATTATTAAAAAGAAAAAATTATATTATGAAGGAGAAAAATAATCAATGTGTTTTATGCGAATTTTTTTTTATAAAAAGTTAATTGTGATATTTTATCCATCATCTATATGACTGGCTTTTAGTAACTACTTACATTTACTAATTTGAATATCAACCCTAGTAGTTATAAATCTCTGGGAAGTAAAGTTAAAACATTTAGCAAATATAAAATTTTATGTTAACAAACATGAAAGACAACATCTTGCCTTTATATTTTTCATTGACAGAAAGAATGATGACTTTTTAGTGGGAGTAAAAAGGATGAGTGAGACATCAAGTAGCTATATTTAGATTTCATTTGTAGTTCCACTATGCCAAACACAACAGTACTAATAATGATTTATGGAACTTATGAATTCCTTTTTTCCACTTTATTCCTGAAGGAGCCTTATGGTCCCCCAACTAGACATGTAGCAACTCGAACATTCTAAAAAATAAAATTGCACCACTTACACTTAAACCTTGAATCTTGGAAAGGCCATTAATGTTGGGGAGAAATGCGTGTCATCACTTGTTTTTATTCATAGTACTTGGACTTGATGTCACCTTAATATCCATTAGGATTCCAACACGGAAAGGCATTGTCTACCCCCAAAATTTATGGACTAGGTAAATATCTAGCCTAATTGCCCCCTAAATTTATGGATTGAAAAAAATACCGCCTCAGTTTTTCTTGGCATTCGAAGAATGGTTGGGCATTGTACAAAGCCATTAAAGACGACACACTGTTAAGCTAGCGGTGAACCATGAAGATTTTTTTCAAGAACCAATAGTTATCAGAGGATGTAATAGAATTAAAATTTTATGAACTGACTACAAGTACATCATCATTATTGCAAGGGTTCATTAAACGAGACAATCAACAATAACATGTTAAGCTTAATAGTCAATCAAATTAAAAATAAATTTATAAATGAAATTATTTTTAAAAATAATAAATTCCAATTTTTTTCTCAAACCCAAACTAATATAAGTTTGACCAAAACTCGATACAATATTCACTGCTTGCAGCAAGAATAATAATTCCCCCACCAATCAGAGATATAACTGCGAACAATAACATAATAAATGATATGATGATGTTAAATCATTGAAAAAATCACTTTATTGTCATGTGAGTTAGTAGCTTTATAATATTAATATCTTAAATCTTATAAAAGATATATTTATGGTTTTATAAAGAAATATACATGGAACTCGAAACTCCAGATAATATAAGATTAGAAAATAAAATTTTGCTTCATCGTGCTATCAATTTTTGTTTCTTCTTAGTTGACATGACGTTCTAAGTTAAAAAAATAACTTATTATTAATTATGATTTCTTTCACCTAACTCGAACATCATCGAGTTTTGAAACATGTACTATAATATGACTCCTTTTATGGAACTTTTGAACTTAAAATCTTCCATCTCCACCATTTAACTTTGAAACAAGTAAATTAGAGTTCGTTATACTTTTTATACCTTGTCTCACTTTTCTCTCTTACATAAATATTTATTTTGTGGGTGTAACATGATTGAAACCTGTGGTAGAGATAAAAAGTAGTAATAATATATAATATATTATGATGATGATATTCTTTAAGCTTTTGAGTTTTTCTCTAAATTTATTGACTTATAAAGTTTAAAGAAATTTTTCTCACTTCAAATTTATTATTCACTTTTAAAGGAATATATGCTACCAGTAAAAAGAAGGTAAAGTTATAGGGACATCTTTATTTCTAATTGTTAATGGTTTTTATTGTTTTTTTTTTTTAACATTGTGAGGTTTTGGTGCTAATTTTTTTTCATCAAAATCCTTAATATGGGTTTCAATTTGTCGATCACCATTACCATTACGTTTTATTATTTTTATTTCAATTAGAAATGATAATGATACATCTTGGATTATATTGACATACATATTATATAAACAGTATGCATTTAAGTTTAATAAAATACCATATTAGTTCAATAGATATATTTGAAAATTTTGTATCTTTAATTCTGGAATAATATTTGAAGGATGTCAATTGTGTTTATCTTGCTTAATTAGGAGGAATGATTATTATCTTTTCCACGTAGGTTTAATCATGTAATGGCTTCAAGTTTTGTTGTGTATTGGCCTTATTCCCTAAAGAATGTAGAGTTTACCTAGGATATCATCCTCCAAATGAGGAGAAGTACTAGGGTGCTTTTCCTATATTTGTAACCTCAAAAAAAAAATTCTTCGAAGTAGAAAAATTAGTCTACAAGTGACAATGAACATATCTATTTATGTGATGAGAAAAACAAAATATACAGAAACACTAATAAAGGTAAAATTGAGGGAACTATAGTGGAAGTTACAAACAACACAGTAGTGTTATCACTCTCATATATAAATGAGTTAACAAATCTTGCGTCTACAATGGAAAATGAATGTTAAATCAATGCATTTTAGTTTGATTTCATGCACCAAAACTTCAAAAGGGTGTAAACCAAGAGGAAGAAAAATTAGAAGCAAATATAGGTCCAAGTAACTAAAAAGTATATCCCATACACATTTTGTAGCAATGGGAGAATTATGGGCCACCTTTTCATACTCTTGTAGATATATGCTTAGTTGTGTATTATGCTCTTGTCTCTTAGATCCCTTGGTGCTTGTGGAAATTCTATCGTAGGGATATTGAAAATTCTATAGTGGGAATAATGTCCCTCTCTCAAAATTATTAGAATTTTTGAAGCATGGACATGCCTTTATTATTGTCGTCCAAAATTCACAATACAATGATTTTGATATTTAACCATTAATCACTTGATGTCTTTCTATTGATTTTGTTATATTTATGGCCTGCACTACCTCTTCATCGTCCATTTAATTGATACTTCATATCCGTAGTTGTATTTAAGTCTGTCAATTGTTGCAACTTGCAATTATCAAAAGCTTGATCTGAATCTTCTTGGAAAAGAGTTAATGGTGGAAATCTAGATACTAGCCAACCATCAATAATCACTGTTAGATGCATTATGGAGGATACAGGGTGATTTGAATGCCTAAGAGATTGTAGAGATGCATGGTTTTATGGATTCACACATTCCAGTTGAGTTGCGTGGACATAATATTTAATTTATAATATCAATATTTATTTGGATTTTCTGTAATTCTATTTACAACATTGTTTGTAGTGTTGTATGGATTTATGGATGAATCAATGCATTAAGTTGGGTGTATAACAATTAACGTATGGATTTATGGTTTGATCAATACATTTACGGTTTGATTTAAGTTAGGTGTGTAGTCACATGTGATTATAGTCCCATGTGAGGATGCTTTGAATGTTCTATGTCAAATGGTTATTTCCTTTATTCAATCAAATTGTGTGTGATATTCAATGTGGTTGTGAATGATTATTAAATTTGAAAGTAATTCAAATTCAATGAAATTAAATTAAATTAAATGCCACATGGATTTACTATTTACTATAGAGAAATATTGACTATAGAGCTACATGGATTTACAAATTGAAAGTAGAGCTGCATGGATTTACTAACGTATTGTGTGGCATTTAGTTTATAACATCAATATTGATTGAGATTCAGTAATTGCGGTATTAATTTAGATTCAGGTTTTGTATTGCGGTATTAATTTTAACACTCATTATTATTAAGAATGGCAATACAAAATAACTAATTATTAATAATGGCAATACAAATTTCCAAAAAATCTTCTTAAGCTCCCTATGCCAATTTATCAAAACATACCCAATTTGAATTTACACCAACTCTTTCAAACTACTACCAAAATCTTCTTACTTAACCTCTAACACAATACTAATCATTATTCATTAAAGAAAATACCTAATACAATACAATAAAACATATGTTTATTCAACATTTATAAATTAAACAACCATTCATAAATAAGAATTTGACCACTAGCCTCTCTATAAATATTGCCATAAATAATGCTTTAAAATCATTTTCCTTTAATAATTTAGTGTTAAATAATGACATTTTGTAAGGAATGTAAAGGACAATGTTACACTCCACAAAAGGAAGCATCTTTACCTTAATATAATGAGCATTCCATCAAATTTATAAAGGTAACGGTACAATTATTATTATAATCGTATTCATAATTGGAAGGTAATGGTACAAATATTATAATTCTCATCATAATGGGAAGGTAATGGTACAAATATTATAACCATATTTATGATTCATGGTCTCTTTTTTAACCATATTATAATTCTCCTCATAATGGGAAGTTAATGGTACACATATTATAACCATATTTATGATTCATAGTCTTTTTTTTAACCATGGCCCAAAATAATTCATAGTATTTTAGTTTAATAAAATAATATTATTATTGAACAACTCCTAAGTATATGCAATGAGGACACAACGCATTAGGTCAAAAGTAGATGAAAAAGGGCACATGCAATATAATGCATTAATACCATGCTAACAAAATGGAAAATTATTAAATCTAAATACATGAAAGTCAATACGTTAAAGTATCTTTCTTTACCTTTGACTTTTAAATATATTCCACTATCATAGTTTACCATTGTCCTCATGTGTAGATAATGTTATTACTAGCAATCGTGATCAGAGGTGCAAAGGAACGCCGGAGGTGCAAAGGAACGCTGAAAGGAGACGTCCCAATGATGCAAGGGGGGAAAAGAAGGCAGATGTTGAGTTAATTCTTCTCCAACTCGTCCAAGGAGAACAGAGGGAGAAGAATAAATGGCCTCAAGGCACTGAAATCAACCGAATTCACTATCATGGCGTCTCTAGTAACATAGCAATGGAATGCAGGCTTTCGGGAGGGCGTATACTTGTTATTGTGTGGGGTTATGGTCTAAGAAGTTCGAACATCAAAATATAATGAGAGGATATTGCCTTTTAATACAGTTTACAAGGGGAGGATTTCTATTAATATTCAAGCACTTTATAAAAGAGAGAGATAGCCTTTGTGCATTATTCAAAGGATATTCAATTGTTTTTTTATTATTATCGAATAAATTAAATGTTAAAAGTAATTAAATAATAATTAAATTTTGAATTTATATATTTATTTTATTTTTAATAATTACATGCTATGATAAGAAAAGATTTCAAAACCAATAAAAAAAGAGAAAAAGGAAAGTAAAAATTAAATAAATAAATAAATAAATAGAAATAAAATAAAATAAAGATATAATTAAAATTAAAAATAAAATAGATAAAAATAAATAAATAAATAAAATTAAATAAAATTAAATAAAAATTAAATTCTTAATTACAAAAACAAGAATATAATAAATAAATAAATAGAAATAAAATAAAAAAAGGATTAATAAATAAATAAATAAACAAACAAATAAATAAAATGAAATAAAAATAAAATTACATAAATAACAAATGAATAATATTAAAATTAAAAATAAATATTTTTATTAAAATAAATATAAATATTTAAAATTTAAAATTCAAAGTTTGATTATGTGGTTTTTTGCACAGACGTATAATCCCCCACACCTGGTTTCTTGTTTACATTTATAGATGAATAGACTAAAAAAATAAGCTGCGCCCTCTCTGATGTTTCGTGGTCAATGATCGCACGGCCTCTAAGAAGTCAAGAAACCTCACACATACGGCCCCAAACACTCATGAACTCCACGAAGATGAAGCATCGTGATAAGGACGCTGAAGGAGAATTCTAACTCCTCATCTGTATCTGCCGTTTTTCACACTCACAGTTCCTCTTCAAATTCTGATCGCTCTGCATCCATTCAGCAATCCACCCATTTCATATTTAGGCGATGCTGCACATATGACATCTCCTTAACCTCTGGAGATGTTTCCACTAAAAAATTGAAAGTCTTTGACGTTCACAGTCACGTTCCCTCTCTTCTTCCCTCTCGTCTGAAATTTTATCCAACTGACACGCATAATTGTATTCGGCCAATTCTCTTTCTTTGATTAACAACTCCATAAGCCCTTCGATAGACAACCCCTTATACTTTCGTTGACCGAGCTTCTCTAGAACAATTTCGCTGCACTTCAGCTTTGGGCAACGTGTCGACCTGAAATAGTTTAATGATATACAATCTTCAACACCATTCAAGTCTTCCAGTTCAACACAGTGATCGACGTGCAGTCTTCGAAGGCGTGTTATGTGGGCCAAACCCGGTATGCTCTTCAACTTGGAACAATCTGATACTATCAACTCTTTCAACGATACCAATGTCTTCATACTCGGTAGACTCTCCAAACTCTTGCACCCCCACAACCCCATTTTTTGAAGGTTCGTCAACCTACCCAACGACTCTGGCAAAATCTCCAAACGGAAGCAGTCAGTCAGGTACATGCACTGGAGATTTGTCAAATTACCCAGGGACTCTGGTAGCCTCTCCAAACTCTTGCAGCCATACAGACTCATCATTTGGAGACTCATCAAGTTACCTAGAGACTCTGGCAGCCCCACCAAATTCAAACAGCTAGTGAAACTGATGCTTGTGAGGTTTGTCAAGTTACCGAAAGACTCTGGCATCCGGACCAAACTCTCTCCACACCCAGCGATTTCGATGCTTGTGAGGTTCGTCAGGTTACCAAGACACTCTGCCAGCCTTACCAAACTCCCAGACCAAGAGATTTTGATGCTTGTGAGGTTCGTCAGGTTACCGAGAGACTCTGGCAGCCGCACCAAACTCTCTCCAAACCCAGAGATTTCGATGCTTGTGAGGTTCGTCAGGTTACCGACACACTCTGGCAGCCCCACCAAACTCCCAGACGAAGAGAATTTGATGCTTGTGAGGTTCGTCAGGTTACCGAGAGAATCTGGCAGCCGCACCAAACTCCCACAGTGAGAGAGCTCCATGCTTGTGAGGTTCATCAAGTTACCGAGGGACTCTGGCAGCTGCACCAAACTTCCAAAGTGAGAGAGCTCCATGCTTGTGAGGTTCGTCAGGTTACCGAGGGACTCTGGCAGTCTCTGTAAACTCTTGCAACAGAGCTCTATGCTTTGAAGGAGCGCCAAGTTACCGAGGGACTCTGGCAGTCTCTGTAAACTCTCGCAACAGAGCTTTATGCTTTGAAGGAGCGCCAAGTTACCCAGGGACTCTGGTGCGTTGCCTGTTCGAGAGATGCACGAAGATGGGAATTAAAGAGCGCGAGGGTTCGGCTGTTGTGAACGTGAGAGAGATTGTGGTGGAGCACAGGCGGACCTGCGACTTGACAGCAGCACGGCCCAGTTTGTGGGCTGCGTGGCAAATACCCTGACGACAACTGTCAAATTCTGAATGGCCGTAAGAACGATGAGAATGCGTTCTCATTGGCCTAGCGAAAAATCGCATTCGACAATCCCATAAAGGGAACGCTTTCAGTAATAAATTAGGTTTTTCGTGTTGGTGCCAAGTGGAGCATCATTTTCAAAATTTGAATTCATGTCATGATTGGAAGACATGGTTAAAAAGGCCAAACGGCTGTTTTGAAAAAAAGCATAAATCACAAAAGAAATGTAAATGTCATGATTATAAGGCATGGTTAATAGGGCAAACGGTTGTTTTTGAAAAAAAGCAAAAATAAAAAATAATGAAACAAATATAATAACCGCCGTCATTAAATGCGACTCGAGTTTGGATGCCTGGCGGGAGCGGGAGAGTAGTGATGCGTCCCTGGTCGGCCTGGACACCAAGCAGAGCAGTGGCTAATGTCTTAGGTAGTTTTTGCAATGGACTTTTAATCGGAGAAGAAACAACAGGTATTCCTCTCTCATTTGTTACAGATCTCCAGAGAGGGTATTCCACTCGCATATATACTGCAGAGCTCCAGACAGGGTATTCCACTCGCATTTACTGCAGAGCTCCAGACAGGGGATTCCATTGGCATTTATTACAAAGCTCCAGCTTTGGGAAGAATCCCTCCGGGCAAACCTAACTTGGTGGGAAGCTGTTATACCAAAGAGGAATTGGCTGATCATGAGATAATTCCGCCCTTGAGTCCACCACCTTTACTTCTAGCCAAAAATAATGGCAATTCACGCCGTTTTTCTTCCTGCAACAACACAAAACTAAAATGAAAGCAGAGGCGAGCCGGATGATGCGAACGGAAAACTCATATGAAAGCAAAAGTGAGCAGGATGACGCGAAGTCCAACAGCAGAGATGATATTAAGCGATGCAGAGAAAATTAGTGTCGAGATGATGATCAAGAATTGTGACATTTGCATTAAAAACAGTAGCATTAAGTTCAGATTCAGAATGCGAATGCGAGATTAATTAGGCAGAAACAGTGACTGAAGATAATGATGATGATTTGATGTCAGAGTTTAGCCACATGAGCTTCCGATGACCCTACACTAGTAGCTCCAATTCGGATGCATAGGGAGTTCATGTAATGTGGTGGTCTCTTCGGTGGCCATGGATGCAGAACAGAGCAAAGTTCGACTGGAGAGTTCAGGCGATGTGATGGCGGCCTTCTTGATTGTTTGTGGCGGCTGCTGTGTTGTTGATGGCGGCTTTCTTGGTTGTTTATGGTGTCTGCTGTGATGTTTTTGTTTTTTATAATTTTATTTTTGGCTTACTGTTTCCATCGATTTTGGTATTGTTGGCTCTCTGGTTATTCTCTTCTGAATTTTGAGCACGGCCATGCCGATTTTTGGTTTGATATCTCTTTTTTTTTTTTACTCTGGTTGCTTTCTCCGCTTGGCTTCGCTGTCACCAATTGTTTTCATAATTTATCCCTTGGGCTTAATGAATGGGAAATGAAGATCGTCCAACCCAGACCCAAAAAAACAGACGAGCGGGATGGAGGTGCTGATCGGCATTTGAGCTAGTGGTAACATTCCCTACCTGTTCCATAACCAGGAGAAGCACCGATTGCACGTGAAAGGAGCATTCAGAAGTATAGTTTCTTCATCGAGATGTGCGAGCTGAGTCCCAAGCATAGCCACGGATCAATGATGCCATCGCTTTTTCGTCTGATTCGTATTATTTTGGTCGCTAGCCAGGTATCTAATTGCATAAAACCCCAAGGAATAGCCAGAATCTAACGCATAGGCTGGGCACTTCGATCTGAATCGAAACAGCCGATGCAGATTCCACCGATGAAATGGTCACACCCTGTTGTTGTGAACGTGAGAGAGATTGTGGTGGAGCACAGGCGGACCTGCGACTTGACAGCAGCACGGCCCAGTTTGTGGGCTGCGTGGCAAATACACTGACTACAACTGTCAAATTCTGAGTGGCCGTAAGAACGATGAGAATGCGTTCTCATTGGCCGAGCGAAAAAACGCATTCGACAATCCCATAAAGGGAACGCTTTCAGCGTAAATATTATATTATCAAATAAAAAAACAAATTCATCTCTCAATTAAACTCCATAAAATTAGTACTCTATTAAGTTCATAATATAGAATAATTCACAAGTATCTTTCTCGTATTAATCCAATTCTTAGAGATCGAATGACCTTATTCAGATTGCAGTTTCTTTGAAGGAGGGACCAGCAACAAAGTCAATGTCGTGGGTTCCCAATGCGGACAAGGATGGCCCACCCAACGTATTCCAAATTTATTATTATGGATGACTTACTTTATGGAACACTGACATTAAATTAAAAATAATATGATAATAGGCAGCAGGTTAACATATAGCTACTGGAGTTCCCAGTAAGACCTCTCCAATTAGTAGTGGTATTCGCGTACTTTTATCTATCCATGATCTAAATACTGTGCTCTGTTCTTTGCTCATTTTTGTGGATCTTCATCGATCTCTCTCACAATCGTCCTCACTCTTTGCTAATTTTGGGCCATTATTTGGCATTTCTTCTATCGATCTCTCTCACGCTCGAAACGGCCCATTTTTTCCAAATTGTTTTTGAAGGTAGGAATGATGAACCAAAATTCTGGGCTGCAGTACGACGTTTTCCTAAATCACAGGGGAACGGACGTGAAGAACAGCCTTGCGAGCATCATTTATCATCAACTAAAAAATAAAGATCCGACTCTGCGCGTTTTCCTCGATAAAAACGAGATTCCCTACGGATTTGATTTTGAATTAGCAATTGAAAGAGCGATTCAAACTTCGTCTGTTCACATTGCGATATTTTCGGAGCGGTATGCAGAATCGAAATGGTGCTTGCATGAATTGGATCTCATTATCAAATCCAAGCGGAAGCTTATTCCTATCTTCTGTGACGTTGATCCTGCAGCTCTTCGTCGCATTGAGAAAGGATGTTATCAGAAGGCATTTGAAAAGCACAGAGGGAGAGAACCCCTGGAAAAGACAAAAAGATGGGAGGATGCTCTGGCGCGAGCCTCATATCTTCAAGGCCTCCCTTTCAAAATGAAGGAAAGGTAAATCCATTAATCATCTATCGCTTTTCCTGACTTAATCTGCTTAATTTATCAATCTTTGTTGATTTTTTTTTACCTTCATTTATATATATAATTAATGCAGTCTGGAATAATCTTGAAATCGATAATGGAAATATTCGAATGGCTATATTAATGAACCCGTTTGCTTTTCCAGCGACCATTGGGAATTTGTGGAGAAAATTGTGAGCATTGTTTTGATGAATTTGAAAGACGGATCATCCATTGACAACAAATATCCAGTCGCCGTTGAGCAGGCAGTGGAGGATTCCCCTGCGAGTGCAACTGAATTAGAGGATTCAAAACTTTGTCAGGAATTCATCACAGAAGAATTTGCACTTGTACCTGTGCCAGATGACGAGAGACCGGCAATAAGCGAGCTGTTTCAGGCGGATGTGCCGGCTTTAAGCGAGCTGTTTGAGGTGGATGAGGATGGACCGCCCATTTCTTGGTTGCTTGAGCGGGGTGAGAATGGGCTTACTGATAAATTTGGAAATGCCTTATATTTAGCTATGTAGCAGTCTTATGCACAAGATGATTGATGTTTCTATGTAGCAGTCTTATGCACAAGATGATTGATGTTTCCGAAAGGTCAGTCATAAGCGAATTATGAATTCTTAAGCATATCATAATCACTGTCACATAATTTTAATACAGTGACATGTGGTTTAACGGTAAGTTTTGTTGGGTGAAACCCACGAGATGGAGGTTCAAATCTCATTGAGATATGGCCTGTTGTGTCTTGGCTAGAAGAGTAGGCTACCCTATAGTGGACCTCTCGGTTCTTGTTGAGGCATAAGTTAATTGCTATTGTGTGGCTTGCAGGTTGTTGCACCTAGCCTAGGTTTATAGTGGCAGCCAGTAGGATTTGATCCTGGGCGTTGTTCAAGATAACTCTCACCAGTCACTCATTATCCTAGATTGAAAAAAATAAAATATTTTGTTTAGATTTTTTTCAACTAAAAATCATTTGTGGAGAAAATTGTGATCATTGTTTTGATGAATTTGAAAGACAGATCATCCATTGACGACAAATATCCAGTCGCCGTTGAGCAGGCAGTGGAGGATTCCCCTGTAAGTGCAACTGAATTAGAGGATTCAAAACTTTGTCAGGAATTCATCACAGAAGAATTTGCACTCGTACCTGTGCCAGATGACGACAGGCCGGCTGTAAGCGAGTTGTTTCAGGCGGATGTGCCGGCTTTAATCGAGCTGTTTGAGGTGGATGAGGATGGACCGCCCATTTCTTGGCTGCTTGAGCGGGATGAGAATGGGCTTACTGATAAATTTGGAAATGCCTTATATTTAGCTATGTAGCAGTCTTATGCACAAGTTGATTGATGTTTCCGAAAGGTCAGTCATAAGCGAATTATGAAGTCTTAAGCATATCATAATCACTGACTTACAATATTTTGTTTAGATTTTTTTTCAGTTAAAAATCATTGCAATTTTTCTGGATGTAAATAGTCTTGTCCACAATTAGATCACCATACTTGTGGACCAAACTTCTCTTATTGCTTCTTTAAAAAAAATCAAGGACTCATAAGCGGAATTGTTTACTCATCGTAGTTACATGTTTACTTTACTCATGTGGTTGCATGTTTACTGTGTTTTTAATATATTTTAAAGAAAAAAAAAATGCTCTTTTATTGTTTATTTTAAGAATATTTATTTTGTTTCTTTTTATTAATTTATTTGATTGATTTATATTAAAAATATATATAATAAAATATTAGAAAAGGAAAAATTCGCTAGTAATGATATGATTGGAAGTTGGAAGTTAGTGTTAAATTTTTAGAATGCAATGTTGCCTATACAAATATGAAAAAATAATAATATATTGATTTGAAATAATGATTTAAGGTACTTTATTATTAATTTGAAATTAAATTAAATTAAAAGGTGTATAGTTTTATTTAAATTTTATAGAATTATGGAATTATATATATTTTTTTTCACAAAATACAATTTATATTGATTTTAATGAAATTGTTGAATGTTTAAGGATGATGTTTCATTTTTATAAAATAGTAGAGTATAAATTTTTTAATGTTAATAAAATATTTTTGAATATTTTAATAAATATATATTTTTTAATATTAAATTTTAGTATTTTCAAATAAGTTAATAAAATTAATTTAGTAAAACTAACTTAGTTGATAAATTAATTTAGTTGATAAATTCAAGAATCAATGTAAGTTTAGTTTTGACAACTTTTATATAATTAAAAAAATTTATTTAGATGTTAAATATCAGTTTATATTAGTATGTCATAAATTTTATATTAATATGTTATACAATTTTTTTATAAAAAAATAAGTATAATGATAATATTTATAATAAAAATGAAAGATATATGTATTTTAAAATTCTTAAATATATCTATTTTTCATGTTATATATATAATATGGAAAAATGGATATTTTAAGAAGTATTGGAAAAAAAAATTGTTTTGTTGTTTTTACAATCTAAATCACTATGATTGTCATGATTAACCTAAATCTAAAAAACCAAATCACCAAATACACAATTTAGATTTATTAATCCTATAAAAAAAAAATTAATTTCAAGAATGCATGTGCATTAACCCATGCATGTTCTACAATGAGAACATTTGTGATAATAAATTCACAGCATAAAAATTGCATAGGACTCTTGCCCCTTTGTCCAATCCCCACTATAGCATATAAGATATCCATTCCTATGATATTACAATTATTCCTCCTCTATTCACTGCATTTCTACAAATATTAAATCTTTATAGAGTGATAAGTTTGTTTGTTTCAATGTGATTGATATCACATAAGAAGGTTAGAGATTTTTTCCCATGATAGGGTTCTATGTGGCAATTATGCCAGGGTTCTTTGTGGCAATTATGCCATAATTGGTTATGACCACAGTTGGAGTGAGTGAATATTGGAGCACAATGTTAGAGGCATAGAACGGGTCGACAACTAGATCTGTGATTTGATGTCAAGGGAAATTGAAGAGACTGCTAGAATAGGGACCACAAACTGCAAATATATTTTTTGAGCTTGACTTAAACAAAATCAAGCCACCTCTAATATTCTCCGCATGAAATAAATAATTAAATTGAAAAGAATGTTAAGTGTAGAAGATCTGATCATAATCCAGGGGAGCCATGCTTGAAGTACACTCAGATCTCTGTGAGCAATCATGAAGCATAGAGAGATTTTTTATAATGTACAATTTGACTCATAATTAATACTTATAATGGAGAAATGTTGAGGACCCCATTCTTAGTGTTTTATGTAGTTGCAATGGCCAAGTTTTGGACGTAACAACAAAATGGAGAGCCATGCTGAGAGTATGCTCTTGGGCAGTGTCGATGGCAGCATAGACAACATCATTTACTATGTGGGAGTGGAATAAAACTCAGGATTTCCATTGAGAAATTGGGGGAAAACAACATTTTTGAGAGAGTTGTGTGGAGAGCTTTGGGTGTGTCAACATAGCTGAGAAGAGGCCAAGTGAGACTGGGCTATAGAGATAGGCTATGTGTGGCTATGTTGTAGAGGAAAGAGGATGAGTGCATTGGTTTTGCTATGTGAGGCCTAAAGAACTTGTGGAATATAAGAGGGCCAACAGCATAAGTATGACGCTACAGTGTGAATAAAGTGTTTCTTGGGTTGTATATGAGTGACTGCTGCTGAGCAGAACAGAGGGCCAAAGACATAGGAGAAAAAAAAACTAATATCAAGTAAAGTGGGTTCCATCTACATACAACATTAATTCCTTATTGAGTGTGGGCTAGAGCCTATATATAGGAATTTTGTGCTTGCATCTCCAATGGGTGTCTAAGGAAGGTTTGGAGGTTGGTGCCTCCTATAATTTGGTGCTTGGACAAATCCAAGGAGCTGCAAGTTGGTGCTGACAACAAATAAATGAAGTTGGTCTTTCATATGGTGCTTCTAGTAAGTTAACCAGGTGTCTACAAAAGAAGGGAGTTGTTGCTTCCTGTTAGTGGGTGCTAGCAAACAATCAAAGGGAGTTGGTGCTTCCTATGAGTGGTGTCTCACAAAAAATTTGATGTAATAGAGTAGGTTCTCTTAACTTTACATCAATAAAAAAATAAGTTTTGGCGGTTTTTGTCCTGGAAGGGTTTCCATGTTAAACTTTTATGTCTTGTGTGTGCTTGTGTTGATTAATATGGCTGTAGATTAATACTTATTCACCCCACTCTCAGTATTAATTTTTTTTCCAACAGTTAGTATCAGAGTCTGGTTCCTTCAGAAGTAACTTAACTGCTCAAAGGTAGATCAAAGAGAAATAATGACTAATAAAGTTTGGTTAACAGCAGAAGGAGCTCCGTTTTAAAATGGATCAGACTATGAACTCCGGAAGATTAGAATGGAAGCCTATTTGATGATAATCAATGAAGAAATTTGGTTGTCTGTGATACATGGAGAGAGGAATGAGTTTAATACAGAACCTAAGGAAATCATCATGAAAGGGTTATGTAAGCTAGATGTTGATAAAGTGAGGTATTGTGAGTCAACAAAGAAAATGATGGACATATTGCAATCTCTATATGAAGGAGAAAGCTATGTAGCTCAAGAGAAGGTTGAATAACCTTGTTTCTTAAGTAGTGATCCTGAATCTATGAAGCTTCTTCATAATCAAAAGAAGAAGAACGCATCCCAGAGGAAATATGCTCAAAGGATTTAAGATATTTCTTCCAGTGAGCAAGTTGTTGTTCATCACTTTCGAGAGGATGGTTGAGATGCAGAAGAAAGGACATGCCGACAAGGAGGTATGTTATCACTCTGTGATAAATGTAATCAAATAGGTCAATGATTATCTATATTTTCATGTGAATCACTTGAATATAGATATATCCATGTATCTAGTATTAATGAAGATAAACCTACATTTGTAGAATAGAAAATAACAGATCCTTTAAAGAAGAAGAGAGTATATCCCTTGAAGAGAATAGTATCATCCTTGGTAGTGATGAACATGGGATACTTCTCAAGCATGTGGAATATTCCATGGACAAAGAGAGGAATTTATATCTTTTTGGTTGTTCAGCTAGCACCAATGACAATTAAGAAAAGTATATAAATGAAAGGATATACTTTATAAAGGAGTCGATCTCTGCTCTAAATGAGATCAAGGATATGTTAGAGTCTAACATCAAGCAGAAGGAGCAGTTGTAGGAATATGAGCTTGAGAATGATAGATTGAAAAAAACAAAATTATATCTTAATGCTCAATAATAAGAGGCTAGCAGGATGAATGGCATGTTGACAAATTAGCTAAATGAAAGAGAAGCTCACTGTGAGAGACTACAAGTTGAAGTAGTCTCATTGAGACAAGACTTAGAAAGTTAAAATAAAGAGTTATCTCAATATCATAGGCTTCAGGAAAGTAGGAAGGCATTGGATGAGATGCTCGTTGAGAAAATATCACCTCTCATAAGGTTTGGTTTGGGTTTCAAAGAAGAAATAAGATCCAAGAAGGAAAAGGTTGAAAGGTCAACCACCCATGTAAGGACAGTTCAAAATTCCAACAACAATAAAGGAAAATAAGTTTTTGGACAATAAAAAAAATAAAGGAAGAAGAAATAAGATATAAATTCTCAGTGTAGCAACTAAAACAACCATGGAAGGCACATAAAGAACCAAAAAAGGTCCTTTCCCTCTCAAGGAAAAATCCTTCAGAGAAAATGTATCTTCTGTTATCAAAATGCTTTTCATGGTTATTTTTTTTATTGCAACAATTATGAGCATAAATCCATAGATTGTAGATGGCATACAAGAAAACAATATGTGTTGAGTAGTAGCAATCCAACAATGCACAAAATGGCTAGGAGAAAGCATGTTGGTAGTAGTAGTGACTTTAATAAGAATATTCTCAGTTATGGCAATTCCTTTGCCCCATTCTTAAGTACAGTGAAATGCTACAATTATAGTAAGTTTGGAAACAAAAGAGAAGGTTGTAGACATAAGAAGCCTAGGCATGCATCCCATATGATGCATCAAAATGAAGTAAGCCAACCATTGAGGATGAGAAGAAATAAATAAGCATAGGAATTCGAGCATGTATTAAGTTCTCTATGTAAAGAGGGCATGTTGAACAATGGAAGGAGAAATCATCAAAGAGATGAATCCTCTCGGAATATCATTAGGGAAATTTTGAGGTCTAAAATGGGCTTCCTAAGGAAATAATAAAATAATAGCTAAACCAATAAAATAATATTTATGAATTTGCAATTCACTTTTTGCACCAAAATCCATGTAACCATAGTTAAATTCAATTCAAAAATTGTACCAAAATAAAATTAATAAAAAAATTGTATTGATGTGATTATAAATAAGAATGATATTTTCAAGAAAAAGTCATTATCATTGAACAACTAATGCATTTGTCCTTTGTACTTAAATAACTTAAAATAAAATATAAATATAAATTTATAAATTCTTAATTATATTATATGATATTACTTAAAATTTATATTATTTAAATTGTATAATAACATGTAATTAATATAATATATAAAAATAATATAATATAATAAATGTATAGGGATATGCATTGTTTCTTTCAAGAAATATGAAATGAAAATAATATTATTTTATTCAAAAGTGTGAAATGAATTTATTATGAGCACTTTAGTTTGACTTTAAAAGTACTTAGAGCACTACCATGGTTAACCATGAGTTTTTATCCACCATGGAGAATGTGACAAGTAAGTACCTTTAAATCAAGCAATGCCACCTCAACCATTAGGGATGATGTCATCTCCTAAAATTTGATTGGTTCTCATAAAGTGAATTTTGATTGTACATTTTCCTTAGGAGGTCCATTTTAGACCTCAAAATTCCCATAATGAAAATAGAGAAACATTAAGAGGGATAATTCTCATTCTTCTGTGGTAAAATCCTATTTGATTGCCAACTATAATGAGTGAAAGCTTCAGGTAAAGAAATGGACAAACAACCAATTAAAATTCTCCTACAAACAAAGTAAAATACAACAAGAAGGTGTGGGTGAAGAAAGAGGAGGTGAAGGAGAAGTGTTCTCCATCCATGCGTAGCCAAGAGAAAGCTCAACATGGGAAAACAAGCAGCTTGAGGGTAATGTTTCTGTTTGGACTCGGCCAAGGAAGGGTTGGAAGACGAAATAGGACAATCTTCTCAAGGGGAGCATGAGTTCTATTTCTCTTGACTGAAGGAAGAGAATGGAGTCAAGGGAGGCCGAATACGTCAAATGCATGAAGATAAAAGGGAATAGATAGAGAAGTGCATCTGATTGTTGAAGGTATGGTTGAGTCCCTCTTGCTAATTACAATAATGAATTTTTTTATCTTATGTATCATAATTACAAGAAAAAGGATGAGTTGCAACAAAGATATGGAATGACAAAAGGCCAACCCACAGTTAAGTGAGGTCCATAGGATCAGTCCCCATGCAGATGCAAAGAGATAAAAAAAGGGAGAGAGCATTGTCTCAGGGAGGAGCTTCTCTAGTTGCAGTAGTAGGCGATGATCATTTTCAATCTTAGGAAGAAATATTGCTAAACAAATGAAAGGTTTGAATCTTGGGTGAAATACCATTATTTCATTTAAGTTGTGAATTGATTATACCTAGCATCTTGTGTTCATGAACACAATGGGTACATGCTTTGAATGTCCCTTAGTTTTCAATTGGTATCACTATGTTAGGTGATTGTTTAGGTTCATATGGAGCTATCTTTTGTGAAAGTGGACATTTAAATCTGAAAAGGGAGCTATTAGAGTTCTCCTGTGACATTGTCCAATTTGTATTAACCTTTTAGTGAAATTGGTTTTAGTTTAGAAAAAATCCAGCTTTGGAGTATCATAATCTTAGGGGGAGCCAATTTGATTAATGAAGATCGTTAGGAGTAGTGATAACAATCCTATTAGTAGCATCAGTAGTGAAGATCAAGCCGAAATGCATCATTAATGGTTGGTATTTTCATGCAACAACAATACCATGAGTATTTTTATTTGTATCGATTTCCTTTTAATTGGTACAAAAGATGCATTGGAAGAGAGAGTGCTTTAGCCAACAACATAAGGTGTCCAAAAATAGAGTTTTATTAAAAAAGGAGGAAGTATATGTTTAGGGGGAGCATATCACAGTTACAAGGAGATGCAGAGGGTGTTGTAGCTGAGCACGAATGGAAGAATTCTAATGCCCCATCATGAATATATCAACCCTTGTCGAGAAGTCTACCAAGTAGAATGAAAATTAGCAGCCAAAGCCTCAACCAGTGATTGTAACAGGGAGAGAAGCAAATTATATCCCTTTTTCATTGATGTGAAAGGGGTAGATAATTATGGGAGAGAAATTTTTCATGGCTCATGCAGAGGAGTGAGAACCATCGGTGACTCATGCAAGGAGAAGTATTCAAGTACCATGAGGATTTGGAATAAATCTGGAGAAGTGATGAGTTGTTTCCATCAATACAAAAGGGGGATATTTTTAAACAATTAAAATTGACTAATAGTTGGAAAGTGTGTTGGCATTTATGTCAACTAGAATGACATGGATGTTAGGTGGTAGTAGATGTGCTTGATCTGTCAAGCTCATGGGCAGTCCCATGGTTGTTGCAGTATTTTGTAGAGAGACATCATAGTAGTATACTTGTTGGAGAAGCCATTATATGATAAATATGGATGGGAGTCCGAAGATTTGGAGGACAATATACCTCAAGGGATTAGCTCAGACACTCTTGGAGATGTCATAGTTGGTTAGTGCTAAAAAATATATTTCCAACGATATATGGAAGTCTAAAAATGGCCTCTTAGATCAAAAGATAAATCTAGTAAAACCTATGGACCCCAAAAGTCAAAAGGTGCAGAGACAAAAGGGCAAGAGGAAATTTGGTGGATAGCCAAATATGGAAAAAGTGCTAAACCTAACAAAAAATCATAGTAGAGTGTCCAAAATGAGTTTTGAGCTAACATGGAGTGACAACACAACAATGAGAAGAATTTATATTTGACATGGTGGAGCCCACAAGGTGAAGTCATCCTGGTAGTAGAACCCCTACATAATGGTTATGTTGCATAAGTCTTTAGCACTGGGATGTATGGAGTGGAATGATGCCAGGTGGTGATGCCATCTCGGTGGACTTACCTCGGTGGGTGCACCTCAAAGAATTGCAAAGGGCACATAAAGAAAAATCCTTTGGAAATGGATGTCGAGACATGATAAAAAAACAATGAACAATGAGGATTCGAGCAAGAGGTCCCCACTATGACAGCTCAGCCCGCTGATGGCGAGCCTAGAAAAATGTCTGGGCAGCATAAGGTTAAGCGCCTGGAGATATGCGTCAGGCCAAGTGGCATTATTACGAAATCCCTATAGATGGAAGTTTTGTTAGGCCTCGATGAATCTAGAGGTGTTTCCCATACCACTGATAATGTAGATCAATGGAAGAGACCCATTTCGATACCACTACCCCTAATAGCACAAACCATAATAGAGTGGTGTCGAGGCTTGGTTCTTTAAACTTGGTGGTTTGTTTACTAACAAAGGAAATTGATCGTAAAACAAATATCTCAAGGACCCTTTCTATCCCCTTCGGCAAGACAGGTGGAAACATGCAATTGGCTCTTAGGAGATGATGGTGGTTGATGACGTCAGCATGGTGTAGTTTTAATGGGAACACATGGTAGGAAAATTTTTCATTTTTGGGTGGCCTAATGGGCGAAATCCGGGTGACATGTGTCACAACGTGGGAGGCTCCATATGGCACTCATGATGTTAACATGACGTCATTCCACTAGTTAGAGCCCAAATTATTTTGTAGTAGCACATAGAGGGAGTGTCGGGCTATCTAGCCATTAGGATAAAATGGCCGCTATCAGAGCCAACTCACCCTAATAGGAAATAGATTGACTTGTGGTCACAACGAGTTGTCCCACTTGATAGCATGGCCTAGTGGGAATACGTCGGTGGAGATAAATGGGTGCACAAGGAGAACCACCTGGAGAAGGACATTGGGAAGACATCACTGTGTTAGAGCACGTGCTAATGGAAAATGTTCCAGGAGACGTCATTTAGACAATTCATCCCGATGGGGCCTTCGATTGGCTAATAAAAGCATCACGTGGACCCCATGGGACAACTAAGCATGCTAAAAGGAGCCCGAAAGTTTGCAAGGGAGGCACAAACGATATTATTAGGTTAGAGTGCTACAGGCTAAGTGCTAGTATAATGTTACATGCAAAAAATGAGACCAAGGGCACAAATAGCTAACAAAGAAAATAATACCTTGTAGGCTTAAAAAGAGTTTGGTGCCTTAAAGTATTAGCAGTGGTGGAGGCATTGAATCTTATGTTGGATAAGAGGATAACCGCCAACATGAGAGGGCCTATAATAAAAAAGGGTCATGGATTTGTATTTGGTAGAAATTATTGGAAAGCCTTTGGGCTTTGGATGAATGGGTCAACAACTACTTTGGAAGGGTTCCACTATATGTGGAAGTTGTGCGATAATTGGTTATGATGATAGTTGAAGTGATAAAATCTTGTATCATAATGTTATAGGCATAGAATGTGTCGATTGATAGATCTATGATTTTATGTCAATGGAAACTATAGAGAATGTTGGACCAAGGACTAAGAACTGTAGATTGAGTTTATGATCTTGACTCAAACAAAATAAATCCACCTCTGATCTTCCCTGCGCAACATTAAGAATTGAATTGAAAATAATGTTGAGTGCAGAAGATTTGATCATAGTTCAAGAGAGCCATGCCTGAAGTACACTCATATTTGTATGGGCAATCAAGAAGCATGAAGAGCCTTCTTGTAGTGTGTAGTTTGACTCAGAATTAATTCTCAAAATGGAGGAATTCTTAGGAGCCCATTCCTAGTGATTAATGTAGTTGTAGTGGCCTAGTTTTGGATGCAACAACAGAATGGAGAGCCATACTGAGAGCAATATCTTGGGAACTGTGGATGATAGTGCTAGGGTCCTATAGTAATAGGGTTCATAAATTTTGAATTGACTTTGATAGTCTTATAAATATGTACATACCTTTCTTTCTGCAAGTTGTTTTCCCATATTTTGAAAAAATGAAAAAATAATAAAAAGCCAAAAAGAGGATAAAAAGTCATAAAAGAAAGATCAAAGGAATTAGAAAATATAGACCTCAAAAAGAGAAGAGATAAAATAAGGCTTG